>JAVLUX010000045.1:2910000-3142500 GCA_032164185.1 Moxostoma hubbsi
TTAAAAATTTTGCAACATTGTTTTCTGGACAATTGATAAATGAAATTACCCATCAAACTGAAGTACCTGGAAAACCCTTCGTTTTGTTGAACAGTGCATGAGATTAAAACATTTCTTCTGTGTAATTTGTGTCCATTAAAGATGAGATCCTGATAATATATATTTGTTGGTTATAATTTTTTGTCTAATTTTCATCTAATTTGTCACTTTTATTTGTTTGTCGTCATTAGTTGTCACTAATATATATATATATATATATATATATATATATATATATATATATATATACACACACACACACACACACACACACACACACACAAGTTCCGCACGATTAATCATATCGCAATAGCGATGTCAGCCTGTGCGATTATATGATGGCAAATGCTGAGATTTAATTAAATAAATAAGTGCATGTGTGGACGTGACAGCCCATTCTCTCTGAGAGCTGTTTGCCCATTTTCTACATCGCTAATAAAGATGACCAGTCAGTCTCAGATTAGGGAGTGGCAAGTGTGGTCATGTCATGTGAGTTTCTGGTGTTCAGCGAGGAAATCAGGTGAAGATGGATGCCGAGGAGACTCTGAACTGGTGGCCAGGAAAAATAACACAAACACGGCTTGGCAATATGTCTTTACTTCATCAATAATTAGTTAATATAATAAGGGAGTGTGCCATGTAAATAAGCACAAACTCCAAAACTGTCATTCTCAATGCGGTCAGAGCCGCTTAGACCAGTCACGGAAGAGACCCAATCTGAGCGGGAGTCGAGACCGGGAGAGATTTAAAGTTCCTCATCATCAAACAGAATCATGAGATAAACATGTCTTCCCATGCCTACAAGTTATCAATCATTAAAAGAGGGAAATTATAAGTTCTAAGATCATTTCAAATGGCCATGTCATTCAGCACTTTTTTGATTTAATTCTGATTGCGAAATGTGAAAAAAAGACAGAAGACATCTGACACCACGGTCTTGAAATTTGGTCACCTGATTTAATCAATATGAATCATTTCACTTACACTACACTTGGAATATCTTGTTTCTCCGTTCATTATTAACTTACTTATTCCAGTTACCATCATTTACTGTGAGAATGTTTCTAAATTAGGGGAAAAGATGCTTTATTTATCTGTTGAATTAAAGTTGTCAACTCAACCTCTGCTTTCAGGATGATAGTGTTACATAAGAGTGATCGGGGAGGTGCCGGGATGGAACGTCTCATTTCAGGGAAGTTTTGCAAGCAACAAACCGCAACATACCAGAGTGATGACACCGACTGTGCTTGGCTTTTATTAAAGGATTAGTTGAGACAATTATGTCATCATTTACTCACCTTCATGTCATTACAAACCCATGACTGTATTTCTTCTGTGGAACACAAAATAACATATTGCAGAATCTCAAAGCTGCTTTTCGGTACTGTGAGAGTATATTTTTACCGAAGACTGTAAAGCTCCATAAAAGAAGTCATTAAACCTTGTGTGCAATAATCCAAGTTTGCCCAAGCCATACAGTAACTCTGTGAGAGATTTGCAAGCTTCAGTTGAGTGGAAGATTTTCAGTGAACAACAGCTTAAATTTCATGCAGTTACTCACAAAAATGTATCGAATGACTTCAGGAGACAAAATATATTTTCACAACATCTTTATGGAGTTTTTTGGAGCTTGTATGTTTTTACTGCGTGGAAAAGAGCAGCCTGAACATACTGCAAAATTATTTTTTGCCGGGACTAACTCTTTAAAAGGAGATGTAATGAAAATATAACAGCTCCTTTTCATGCAGACACACAAACGCACACGTGGGAATCAAGAGCAAGCGCATTCTGCCAACCTCGTCGTCCACATGCGCCATTTTAAACGCACCCTCCAGGCCACCAGAGGGCGCTCTCAGGGGTGCAGCACAAATCCTGGTGACCCTCACTCTGCGCGCGGTGAAGCGTGTTGACCTCAAGGGTCCCGGTGACCCAGAGATGGTCTGTCCTTTGACCCCGATCCAAATAGAGCAGTGTGAGCGATAGACGGCGCGAGAGAGGAGCTCACGAGCCAGAGCCAGAAGAAACCAGGTGACTGAAGAGACAGATGCAAAGGTAAGAAAAGAGAAAAAGACAAGTCAAGTGAGGAGACAGAGAAGAGAAAGTGCATCGTAAGAGCAACACAAAAGTGGGGAAAAGGCAGTAGAATGAAGGAAATCTAGAACTTGAGCACATAACTTAAGTGTGTAAATGTCTAATCTTCAGGCACTTATGCATGGTTATTATTTCCCGTGTCTCAATTGGAAAAGCATGGAGTTTGCAATGCCAATTTCATGGGGATTTCATCCCAGGAAATGCACATACTGATAAAATGTATAGCCTGAATGCACTTTAGATCACTTTAGATACAAGCATCTGCCAAAAACAGAATTAAATGTGTTCGAGAATCTCACAAAAAGTCATTTTTCAATCGAAAATAATACAAAAAAAGGCAGTATTTTACAATAAGGTTCCATTTGTTAACATTAGTCAATGCATTAGGTCTCATGAATTAACAATGAACAATATATTTGATAAAGTAATTATTAATCTTTGTTAATGTTAGTCAATAAAACACAATTGTTCATTGTTAGTTCATGTTAACTAATGTTAAGTAAGGGATCATGTACAGTCAGCCGGTTGTTATCACAAAATAAACCCCAACAGGGCGATCAGGACTTGGTCCTGTATTATTTTGTGATAACTAGCTGAACGTACATTATCCCACTTATTACACGGCTACTACTCAAATTTGTTTCATGTCTATATATTAATTTCTTTGAGTTGAAATGATTTGATTAGCTTCCTTGTAGAGATCTCACAGCGGTAGAGAAGCAGGAGAGACGGCTTGCAGAACCCGGATGAGAGGTCCGATTCGTCCGATGTGTGGTTGTTACAGAGCAATATCTGACCACTGGATGGCGCCATTGACCAATCAGAATAGAGTATTCCAGAGAGCCATTTAATAACTAATGTTAACCAATGGGACATTATTGTAAATGGTTACCGTAAAACTACACTTGTATTAGGACAAGATTTTTTGCATTGTTCCATAATTTTCATGAAAATTAGGCACGATTCCAACCCCCAAATTATCCTCACTGTAATGCGTCAAATCTATAAATGCATCTGTAATATCAAGATTTTTATTATAACTTTAAAAGTAGTACAAAAAATACTGTAAAATACAGAAATACTCAAACCAACCCATCTGGCACCAACAATCATGCCACTGTCCAAATCACTGAATCACATTTTCCCCATTCTAATGGTTGATGTGAACATTAACTGAAGCTCCTGACCCATATCTGCATGATTTTATACAATATATATCAATATTAGGCAGTTGGTTTTAATATTGTGGCTGATCAGCATTTATATATACACTGTATATTAATATATTATTATTATTATTATTATTATTATTATTATTATTATTATTATATATAATATATGCATTTGGCTTTTTTTCACGTCACAGTAAAGATTTTTTGGGGAAATTGTGCTTAAAGAAAATGTAGCCTAAAAAAAACTGTAATACATTGATTTTAATAGAAATTCAAAGCAGTACAACAAATACTATGATTCCTACATTCTTTACAATTCAAATAATTTTATGTTTTTTGAACCCGCTCCATGTGTGTGCGCGCCACTCAACCGCTCACAGCCCAAGCGGGCGCTCCCCTCAAGTACCGCTTATGCTCGCCGGTAAAAAAAAAAAGTTTGCTCAAATCCCACTCCGACATGAATTTCTCTGTAGTATACTTGTTTCAAAGTATGTACACAGGAGGGTACTGTAGCTACATTGGCCCGAGCAACTGCCCCTTTGCCCACATGGGCTGAGGTGAATGCTCCGCTCATAATGAAGCGTGACTGTGTCTGACCTCACAGCGCGAGTCAATGAGCTCATACAGAGAGAGTGACGCTCTGTGAGGTCTGTATTAAATCACACACACTCATAACTCACTCCGAGGACACATTCTCACGATGAATCACGCATGGATGCCGTCCACATGATTTAGATGTTTAGATCTTAATGACTAAAAACTACATACCAATTCACACCCAGAGTAACGCGACAAAGTAAAGTGAATGACAGACTCGGGGTCTAAGAAGAGCTAGTAAACCTGAATGAAGTGCAGTGTGGCCATTTACATACTTCACTGCAAAACACAAAAAGTAATTATCCTGGAATGAAATCATGGAGGTAAAATAGTATGAAAACTGTGTATAATGGTAGTAATAACATTATTATTAATAATAGAAAGGGTGTCAATTGAATGCAATTACTCAATCCCCAATCCATATGGAAGCTCCAATAATAAGGAATGTTTCTACCAATGGAGCAATTCAAGCTTGATGTTTTTTTTATAAAATTGTGCCAGTAGGGGGCAGTCAGTGCAACTCCAGCTGTACAGGCAGCACGCCTCATCAAACCAATGAGCAGGCAGCACAGCCTTCCACAGATACAGTAACATGATATTTTTGTTAATATTCTATGTTCTAGGGGTCTGGGTAGCTCAGCGAGTATTGACGCTGACTTCCAACCCTTGAGTCGCCAGGTCTCCTAAGCAACCAAATTGGCCTGGTTGCTAGGGAGGGTAGAGTCACATGGAGACAAATATTCCATGTTCTATTCTAGGCCTAGTAAATATTACTGCATAAAATATGAGTTGTCAAATGTGAGCCTTTTTACCAATTTGATAGAAATGGTTCACTAACATTTTCTACTTTGATTCTGAAGGAGAAAATCTGTTGAGGTATTTGACACAATATATTTCATTTGGTTAAACAAAAAATGCCCTTCAAAATCAAAATGACAGGGTGCAAAATGTGCCCCTTAATGTAAAAGTTAACTTCTGACACTGTACTGTGAGCCAATGTTGAAAGCAGAGAACTAACAAGCTTTCTGACAGCGTGAGACGTGTGCTAGCATCATGCATGACACGCTGCAGATGCGCGGCTGCTTGCACGACTCTACAGCAGCAGCTGCGGTGGTCTCTAGTGTTCTGTGGGAACATCAAAGCAGAGACAATGCTAAACTGTTTTAGCGTCCAAGTTCACAAAAGTTCCACCCGGAATGCACATGCTAGCTTGTTTCTGAGTGTCATGTGTTTTTACTCACATATGGAGGAACCAAGAACTGTTTATGCATTAAAGGGATAATTCACTCATCATTTACTCACCCCCTCATGCCATCCCAGATGTGTGTGACTTTCTTCTGCTGAACACAAATGAAGATTTTTTGAAGAATATCTCAGCTATGTAGGTTCATAGCAAGTGAATGGGTGGCAATTTTTAAGCTCCAAAAAGCACATAAAGCAATCATAAAAGCAACCCGTTCGACACAGAGGCTTAATTAATGTCTTCTGAAGCGAAAAGCTAGATGTAAGAAATGGATCAATATTTCAAACTTTTTTTTTTTTTTTTTTACCAAAAATGCATGAGGGTCAAGGTCAAGCGTGTTGGCGCTTCACGCTATGAATGACACGTGAAATATCTAAAAAAAAAAATAAAAAAAAAATAATAATCTGGAAGTGCAGTGTTGCACTGCATTGAAGCACCCATTCACTTGCATTGTATGTGCATATAGAGCTCAAATATTCTTCTAAAAATCTTAATTTGTGTTCTGCTGTAGAAAGACACTTCATCCACAGCTTGGATGGCACAAGGATGAGTAAATGATGAGAGAATTATTGAACAATTCAACTCATGACGGGAGCCAGCAAACATCTCCACACATCCATTTGTTTTGAACTGTTTTCTGCCGTCCACGCTGTCGACTGAGTTGGAGTAACACAAAAATAATATTTGCTGTGGCCGTCCATTCACACCTATAGAAGTTTAACCTGCTATAGTTTACTTCTGCGGTCCAAACCCAGAAATGTGTAAAAGGTCCATTTAGGGAATTCACCTGTGTGTTTAATAAAGAGTTGTTCTCAGAACGCTTCTTATCTGCCAGCGAGTCTGACACTATCTGGATCATTTAACATTCAGGGGAATACAGGAATTTCAGTCATGTGTTCAGAAGTAATTACTGTCTCATTAAATGATCTCATACTGATTTTATCATTCCCGGCTGATATGATCTCATTTAATTCTGAACACAAACACAAGGTCATATTTCTCTCAGTTTCTACTCTGAACTTCTCCAGAGAGCATCAAACAAGAGCTCTCTTAGCTGTCTCAGCTTGTACATGCAAGAACGTGTCCTGTGTGAACCTCCCATTGATGTTAAGACTGTTCTAATGTTGGGGGGTCTGTGTATCTCCGCGAGTATTGACGCGATTACCACACCTAGTGTCGCGCGTTTGAATCCAGGGTGTGCTGACTGACTCCAGTCAGGTCTCCTAAGCAACCCAATTGGCCCGGTTGCTAGGGAGGGTAGAGTCACATGGGGTAACCTCCTCGTGGTGGTGATTAGTGGTTCTCTCAATGGGGCGTGTGGTGAGTTGTGTGTGGATCGTGGAGAGTAGCATGAGTCTCCACATGCTGTGAGTCTCCGCGGTGTCATGCACAACGAGTCACATGATCAGATGCGCGGATTGACGCTCTCAGAAGCGGAGGCGACTGGGACTCGTCCTCCACCACCTGGATTGAGGCAAGTCACTACACCACCACGAGGACCTACTAAGTAGTGGGAATTGGGCATTCCAACATTGGGAGAAATGGGAATTTAAAAAGCAAAACAATAAAAAAAAAAATAAATAAAAAAAAAGTTCTGATGTTAAGGCTTCCATACCTGGTATTTTCAGGTTCAGATCACAAACACTTCCAACACTGGCGACAGAAGCTGCTTTCTGACGACGCGTGATGCTCTCACGGATACGACCTTCTCCGGTCACTTTCACACTGAACGGACTTCCTGTGAATACAAACACAGACGAAAGAGTGAGATCTTTCTTGACTCATACACACATCTGGATAAAAAAAATGGTAAATTATGGTAACTGGGTGGGACTTGCTGAATTAAACAAGCCTGATCTTATAAAAATTGTGTGGCTGTGGCAACATATTTGCAAAATGATATTACGTGGTTCCTTACACAACGCGGCACTTCCGAGGTGAAATGTCCACTGTGTGGAGCTAAAAGAGAGTTAAATGTTCTCCCCAACAGATCCTACCTCCTTGGTTGAGTAATGCAAACGTTAAAATGACCTATAGTAAAGTGTTTCGATGCCATAAGATAGCATTACAAAACTGAAAATATAAAATTCCCTCATGTCTCTACACTCTGGGACTAAACTTAGAAAAATAAACAGTAAAGTACTTCAAAAGTTGTTTAAGGCATTATTTTGTAGATCCATCATTTGTATTATGCTTAATACAATAGTTGTATCCCATCATAATGACTCAACCCTGTTACATGAACAAATTCACCCCTTTTTCCACAAATCACATGTTAACAATCACATGTTAATTTCCTGAATGTCAAGAAGAAAGGTAAGAGTGGAGTGGTGGTGGTGTAGTGGGCTAATAAGTGCACTGTAAGTCGCTTTGGATAAAAGTGTCTGCCAAATGCATAAATGTAAAGGCAAGTCCTTCCATCCTTTTTTCTGTATTTTTAGTGATAGTAGAATATTCCTATCATTGGTGAATTCAAGCTTGAAGTACCACCTGTTTTCAGCATGGGGCAGTATGTGCCACTCCATCTGTATAGGCAACACACATCTTATACAGAGAACAAGCCACACGTTCAGACAGCAAACAGCGCAAGATGAGAACACGTTCTAGATTCAAACACAGCTTGGAGCGCAAATCCAAATTCAGGGATCTTAAGACACGATTTTCTAAGTTTCAAACTACATTAAACTTGACAAGGCAACCTAAAAACGATATGTTAATGAGGCAACGCATCCAAAGTGAGATGGTCCAAAAGTGTCCGTCTGACATGTACATTGACACGTTCTTTGACAAGCCCATTTAATAAATATCGGATTGATTGATTTGCAACTGTAGGGCAATGATTGTCTCATGTTCAATAATATGGACATAAACAATATATTACTTTTTAAAGCCACTTTTTGTATTGTTTAATTAATGCTTTACTCGTCTGCCACAATAATGTAATTATTAAAAGCAGTGTAATTATCGGAATTATTATTTTTTTGAATACCCATTTTTTATTTATAATTATTGTACTATAACAATTTATAATTATTTCATCATTATTTTGAAATGTTATATGAGAGACTTTCTCAGAAAATATATATATACACAGTATCTCACATAAGTGAGTACACCCCTCACATTTTTGTAAATATTTGATTATAACTTCTCATGTGACAACACTGAAGAAATGACACTTTGCTGCAATGTAAAGTAGTGAGTGTACAGCTTGTATAACAGTGTAAATTTGCTGTCCCCTCAAAATAACTCACACACAGCCATTAATGTCCAAACCGCTGGCAACAAAAGTGAGTACACCCCTAAGAGAAAATGTCCAAATTGGGCCCAAAGTGTTTCATTTGTAAAAATGAAATATTATGGCCTGAGATAGGCAAAAAAAGCGTGTATTCTTCATTTAAATGTTGATAATTGACAAAGTTTAATGTTCAAGAGGTGAAAGGCCTTAACGGATCGTGGAATCACCCTTGCTTCAACTTTGGAACACATTATGGAACATGAAGGTTTTGTGCTATGAACAGGAAACTACAGTACCTGGGACATGCTCCTCTGCAAATCTAATGGACACAATGTAGGTTCCCGGTTCAGTAGGACAATATGAGAAGCCACAGGTGCTGTCCTCCATGTCTTCGGTCTGTATGTCCACTTTACTGGGACCCTCGATGGACAACGCCAAGCCGCCGTATCCTACAAATCAGAATTATCGTTGATTAAATGCTAACTAGACAGCAGACCGTTTACACTCACAAGCAAAAATTTGGAGACACCAAAAAAATATATTTTCATAGTTTAACATCGAAAGTCTGGGTCAAGGCTAAAACAATAACAATTCTAAATAAAAAGGCATTTAAGAAAAGTACCAGAAATAAATGATGAAGGTCTGGTAAAAAAGATTTCAATGAGACCGTTGTATACCAAGAAGAAAACAGTTGAAATTTATACATAAAAATCAACCTCTGGGACATGAAAGTGCCCGAAGTTAAAGAAACACCCCTAAACAAATAAAAATAAATCATTTGTAGTTTTTTGTATTTTTCTCCCCCAATTCCCCAATTCTCAATGCACTCTAAGCCCTCATGGTGGTTTAGTGACTCGCCTCAATCCGGGTGACAAAGGACGAATCTTAGTTGCCTCCGCGTCGGAGACCGTCAATCCACACATCTTATCACGTGACGTGTGGATGCTTCACGCTATTCTCCGCGGCATCCACACACAACTCACCACGCGCCCCAATGAGAGCGAGAACCACATTACAGTGACCACGAGGAGGTTACCCCATGTGACTCTACCCTCCCTAGCAACTGGGCCAATTTGGTTGCTTAGGAGACATGACTGGAGTCACTCAGCACGCCCTGGGATTCAAACTCGCGTCTCCAGATGTGACAGTCAGCATCAATACTCACTGAGCTACCCAGGCCCCCAATAATTTCGTTTTTTTAAATAAATTTGTATGCAAGCACAATTTATGCGTTGACAATTAATTTTAAGGATTTAATCATTTTCGTTTAGATCAAAAGGTTTTTAAAATCACGAGAACCACAATTCAGTCAAGCGCATTCAAAAGTTTGACTGGTAAAGGATTTGATTTTGAGGAATTACACCCCTTACATGGAATTACACGGCTTACCATGAAAAGTAAAAAAAAAGTTGGAAAAACTGTGACTCATATTATGCAAGTTTTATGAGAGTATTTGAAGTTCCTCAGGTAATTGTGAGAACATTTGCGTGTTTGGGGATCACTTTGGTACCAATTAAGTCTATTTTCATTCTCATTTCCACCCTCGAGCCACTTTTCACAACTCGTTTGGATTTCGTCCGAGCCAATTAAGTCGATTCGAGAGCTTGAAAAAACATCATTAAGGGCCAGTCGTTTGGCAGTATGGGTTCATTTAGCACTTATGCATTTCAAAACGATGCAACATGGGCTGCGAAAAAGGATCGTGGAGGGTGAGAATTTATCTTCTCCATCTATTGTGAATATCTTCGTCAAGAAGGAATGGAAGCTAGAAGAGCCACCCATATTCTGCGTTTACATGAGAAAGCCCTTCCAAACATGACCAGACAGCTTGCCTCATTGTCGAGGAATGACGGAGTGTTACTTGATCTCACGTTTGAAACGTTTTTATTTGTGGGAAACTTTTCCATCACCTGCTTTTGGGAAATCAAATAAGTCATGTTGAAGCAAGCATGAAGAACAAGGCCTAGTTTGGTTGTCCTCTCAGGTTCTTACTAAGACCGAGGCTTAAACAAAATAGAAAATATAAGGAATGCTACTCTCACCAGCTTCCCTCGTGTCCACCACAAAGTCAGACATCTCAAACGTGCGTCCCTCCACCAGCCCTTGCCCAAAGACCTTCACCCTGCTGGCGTCTCCAATCTCAGACTGGACGACCATGATGGTGATGGGACTGTTTGCAACATGCCGACTGTTCTTCTTGATGCTCACCAGGTGCTCTCCAACCTCTCTTGGGATGAAGGAGATGCCTGAAGAGATGAAAACCACGTGTGATCAATGGAGTTGACTGAATGAGTGTAGAGCTCGTAGAATCCCAACATACCGATGTGATTGTTGGGTTGTCTCTTGAGCAGACAGGGTTCATCCTGGCCTGAGGGGGCTTTGATACTCGCGGTGAGAAGACTGAGATCCGTCTCGTTGATGTCCAGAGAGAAATCAGCCGCTGAGCCGAGTTTGACCTGCGACGACTTCTTGTTATCTTCTGCAAAAGACCAAAACCAATCCAACAGATGTTCATTATTCCTACTCAAGTGCATATGTAAAGCTGTTTCTTCAACTATAGGCATTTATGTCACGTGGGTTGATTTTTATAAAAACAGATTTCAACATTTTACCTTTGTCATTTATTTTTGATACTTTTCAATCTTAAAACATGAACATTTATTCTATTACTACAATACATTTCATTCTTTGATGAGATTATCAAATAAACCATTTCAATATCTATGGAGATCTATGGTTCTATCTATGGTTGGTTACAAAGGAAAAACAAGGTAAATATCACTTGGGAATTTAATGTTTTTAATTGTATGTCAATACTCCAATGAAGCTGTAATTTTGTCAAATTCTGTCAAACAGGTGGATGTTAAAAAGAGAGATCAATTCTCCTGTGATGCATGTTCTGTATATCCAGTGTTGACCGTCGATGAAGCCAAGTAAGATTTAGGATTACCTCGAGCAATCAATAGTATTATTTGACTGTGGCAACGTGACTTTGATAAGGCCAACGTCATCCGGACCACAGTGTGTCCAAAGCTCACCTGTGATTCTGGCCGTGAATGGACTTCCTGCGATATGTTTGTCATTGTATCGGACGAGTATGTTGTAGTCTCCCGGCAGTGTGGGCAGGTAAGTAACCGTGCAAGTGCCATCTTTGTTGTCGACACAACTGATCTCGGCTTTAGACGAACCTTCAATGGCCAAGTCAAGACCACCTAAGATCACAGAAACACAACATGTTTATTCAACAACAAGCAGTTGGCCTTCATTTCACTTTGCACACTCGCGTGTACAGACCTTCAGACGCATCTTCAGTGTAGATGGTGAACATGGCAGTTTTATTGGCGACGCCGTACACCAGACCCGGTCCATATGCAGTCACGTTGGGGCTATTTGCATTGTTGACGTAGAATTGCAGAGGACTCTCTGATAGAAAAACAAACGACATATTGAAAATAGATGCAATAAAACATGCGTACCAGAGGACAAATTATAATGCGGGAGAAGCAGGTGTTGAACATGAATTATTTGAGTTATGAGTTTGATGAGTTATTTGTCCAAAGCTGCATTAAATATCTTGTGAACACAAAGGCAAACATAGGAACAACATGCGTTCTGTAAACACTGTTAACTTCAAAACAGAATAAAGAACAAGAATGTTATTTATCCACCCCCCAAATATTATACAATACATAACATTATATATAATAAACATTTTATAATCACTGAATTGTTTGCATTATAACATTTGTAGAATACAGTAATGAAACCCTGTCTGAAAACAATACTTTTATCTCATTTTTATCTAAAATCAGCATATAATCTTTTTTTATTTCAACTCCGTACTACCCTAATTTACACTTCCAATTGTATTTTAAAAATGTAGCATTTAAATAAGAATTAATTTTGTAATATTTTCTGTAATGACAATATGAAAATATGAAAATGAAGCCACTGCTCAATAATATACATAGAAATAAAAACTAAATGAGAGCCTTTTTTTCATTCGATTTTGTAAATCAAAAAAAATAAATAAATAAATTACAAATATATATATATATATATATATATATATATATATATATATATATATATATATATATATATATATATATATATATATATATATATAAAAAAGGAAAATTAACACTGTATATTTATTTCAACTGAAATTTATTTCAATAAAACATGAAAATAATGACAGAACAATATAATAAAAAAAATAAAAAAATATTAAATATTTAAATAAATCATTAAATACATAATGAACTTGTTAAAACTATAAAATCATTAAATTAATCAAAATCTCAATCTAAATCAATGGCCATTGTTAAGAGTCCTGCCTGCCAATAACTGCAAGCAAAGAAGAATTAAGCGTGTGCGTACTGTAAATGAAACATTTCTAATATGAAAATGAACACAAACTAGTGCTTACATAAAATACAAGGGACATTTGTGGATTTATTTCGTGATTTAATGAATACATTTCATAATTGTATAGTTTTTATACAATTTTATTATGCATTTAATGATTGAAATATTAATTTAAAAGAACTGAGTAATTCAATAATAGGCTTCATTCTCTTCTTGCAAAATATGATTCTTTCTTGCATTTGATTTTGGAGTGAAATATGAAACGTTCTTGACAGTTTATTACAACAAATTATGCAAAACATCCGGTAGCAGCCTCGTTTATACAAACAATACTCATTGTTAAAGCTAATTTTATCAGGATATCCTCATGAGCCAGTACATGGATAAATAAAGCCATCGGATGAGGTTTGACTATCATAGTCATGTCTTATTTACGGAGGTTAATAATGGCACTGGACCAGCGACTGGAAAACATGAAACTCCAGCCATAAAACAAGCACCTACATGAGGATCTGAACCCAACACAACAGCCCCAAACACAGATTCCACAGAGCTGATGTCAACAGAGAGATCTCTTTCAGCACCGTAAATAAATCAGCCCAAGTGATGGTGTGTGTGTGTGTGTGTGTGTGCGTGCCATTTCCAATGTTCGAGGAGGTCTTTTAAAAAAAAAAATTACAAATCCTGACAGGCAATTTATCAATAAGACAACACACTCTTAATCAGGAGAGAGTTGATGTTCCAGTGGCTTTAAAGGGACAGTTCACCCAAAAATGTAAATTCTCTCATCATTTACTCACCCTCATGCCTTCCCAGGTGTGTTTGACTTTCTATCTTCAGCAAACACAAATGAAGATTTTTAGAAGAATGGAAGTATAAAGGTAATCCATAAGACTGCAGTCAGTGGTTTAATCCAGGTCTTCAGAAGAGATATGAAAGGTGCGAGTGAGAAACAGATCAATATTTAAGTCCTTTTTTACTACAAATTCTCCTCCCAGCCCAGTGAATCTCCACTTTAAATTTCACTATCAAATTCTTCTTGTGTTTACAGCGATTCATATTCTTCATGCATATCGACCCCTACTGGGCAATGAGGAGAATTTCTAGCAAAAAGTACTGAAATATTAATCTGTAAAACTATCATAGTAGAATGAGACATGGATTAAACCACTGGAGTCTTATGCTTTACTTTTATGCTGCCTTTATGTGCTTTTTAGAGCATCAAATATTTGGCACCCATTCACTTGCATTGTATGGACCAACAGAGCTGAAATATTCTTCCAAAAATCTTCATTTGTGTTCCGTAGAAGAAAGTCAGACACATCTGGGATGCACGAGGGTGAGTAAAAGATTTACATTTTTGGGTGAACTGTCCTTTTAAAGCAACAGTTCTCCAAAGATAAAAAATATATATATAGTCATCATTTACTCACTCTTAGCCCAAAGTATACTTCCATTTTGACGTGAACGTTCATCGTCAGCGTACAGTCGAACGAGAGTATGTCAAAATATTTTTGACATTTGACGGTGCTCATAATGTTTGACTGTAGTTCTACAAATGCAGATAACTGATGACCTCCTCACACAAGTGTCCTTTATTTTATCCCCTTTTCTCCCAATTCGGAATGACCAATTCCCACTACTTAGTAGGTCCTCATGGTGGTGCGGTTACTCACCTCAATCCGGCTGGCGGAGGACGAGTCTCAGTTGCCTCCGCTTCTGAGACGTCAATCGGCGCATCTGATCACGTGACTCGTTGTGCATGACACCGCGGAGACTCACAGCATGTGGAGACTCATGCTACTCTCCACGATCCACACACAACTCACCACACGCCCCATTGAGAGAACCACTAATCACCACCACGAGGAGGTTACCCCATGTGACTCTACCCTCCCTAGCAACCGGGACAATTTGGTTACCCCATGTGACTCTACCCTCCCTAGCAACCGGGACAATTGGGTTGCTTAGGAGACCTGTCTGTAGTCACTCAGCACACCCTGGATTTGACAGTTTTGGTGAACAGTCTCTTTAACAGCTATAGATACTTTATTAAGTGGTTTAGATCAGTGGTTTTCATCTGGTTTTGCTTCAGGACCCAGAGTTTACATTGGACATCAAGGTGGTGACCCGCAATGGCAAAACAACAACAAGCAAACCTGGGTGCCATTTTCTTTTAGCTTGCATTGTTTTGTTCAAGATAAAGAATAGATGCAGGTATCAAGTGACATTATTTTTGTTACTGGTGTCACAACAACAGATACAGGAAGTTTTCTTTCCCTCCTGTTTAAAGGTGATGAGCATATTTCCCATTATATTTACCATCCAGTTTATTTCCTAATTTCAAATATCATTCAAACAAAACATACATTAAACAGGAGGGAAACTTTGTTCATAATTTGTCCACAAGTCTTGGAGGTCCAGACTTTAAAGCCCTTTATGAATTTGTGCTTATATTTACAGTGCAATGGCATATTAGCACCGGCAACAACAGGACGGCTCGTAATAAATGTAGCTAGTCTTTCAAATAACAATAAATTAGTGTTTATGAAAAATAGTATATATATATATATATATATATATATATATATATATATATATATATATATATATATATTTTTTTTTTTTTTTCTACCAAATACATCCTTTAATATGAAACACTTTTGGTTAAAATATCAGTTAGCCAAAGACAGTTACGACTGTAAAAATCACAAAACAGTTTTAAGTGGTAATGTGTACTAAGAATAATAATAATAATAATAATAATAATAATAATAATAATAATAATAATAATAATAATAATAATAATAATAATAATAATAATAATAATAATAACAACAACAACAACAACAACAACAATATTATTATACATTAACTTTATTTTGACGCACAGCAGTGTCGCTCTGTTTATAATGTCGGGCTGCTTGTTTGAGAGGTTTTACTTCCTCCGCAGCGATTTGAAGTAGATTCTCACAAGGATGCAAGTGGCCGTTGATGCGTTTGTGCGTGCCAGAGATACGGCAGAGCAGAACAGATCACTGACGGGAGCTTTTCCGTACACTCGTGGGAAAACAAGAATTAATCGAAATGAGACGCCTTGCGTGTATATAACACCGAACAGGGATTATAATGAAATTAGTCCTAAATTTCACGTGGGCAGCCACCGAAAATGTTTCAATGGGAGGACCGTGACATTGTCCTTTCCCTGCAGTCAACCCACAGTTGAGCCCCACTGGGTGGGATCATGTGTTGTGTAAAGGGTGTCAGACCTGGAATGTGCGTTCCGTTAAATTTGATGTGCATCTCGTGAAGTCCGGCTTCTGTCGGGGAAAATTTCACCGTCACGGTTCCGTCTTTGTTGTCGATGATCTCGGGCTGGGAGGTCTTACCTGACGGCATGTGAACTTCCCCTGAAAAAGTCAATATTGTGGGTCATTATTTCGGGTTTTAATCACGTATCAGTAAGATTTATCAAAAAGTTGTATTTGTTAACATTAGTAAATGCATTTGGTACCATAAACTAAAATGATCAACAATGTTCAGCATTTATTAAATCTAGATTGAGGTTAATATAAAAACACATTTGTTCATTGTGAGTTAATGCTTGTTCATTATACACTTTATACACATTATACACTTTATACACACGAATCACTGAGGATCTACAGGTTATTAATTTAATGATGGTTTTATGGGTGAATCACAAGAAGCATGTAAAGAACATTTCTGGGTCATTTTCATGTTAAAATGAATAAACAAATACAAGTTGTAAGTTGTAAATACAAATACAAAATTATAGATTTGCAGCATTAGCATAACTAAATCCAAAAATAGTACTGTATTATTTTAAATATAATGCATATTATAATTATTATATTTAGTATAAGCCTACTAAAGCTTACCTTTTACATTATTATTATTATTATAATAATATAGAATATGTTTTATATATATATATATATATATATATATATATATTATATATATATATATATAAAATTATATATTTGAATGAAAATAATTCCCTCTGGACAATTTTTTTTCTTTCATTATTATTAAAATCAGCATTGTTTTATTTAATTTGAAATATTTTTTTTTGTTTTTAAATAAGTACATTTAAATCACAATTTAAGTAAACATTTTTACAGATTTTTTTATGCAATATTTAAATAAATAAAAGAAATGCATTTGCAGCATTAACACAAGGCAATAAAAAATGATCATCTTTCATTTTCAAGCTAAACTTCATTATCTTTATGCTAAATATATTAGATTTTTTTTATGGGGGGTGGGTGATTTTCAGGTGAAACTTGGCCTGTAATTTATCATGTTATATATTAGATTATTATAATATTTTGTAATCAATTCTTTCAGGATTGTGACATACATTGTTTAATAAAGTAAGGAAAATCATCCTCTCTGGACACAATGTTATTAAATATCAAAATCAGCCTTGATTTTTTAGTTCCTTTTGATTTAAAAAAAATAATAATAAATTAATTAAAAATAAAATTCAACTGAATTTAAATTTCAATTAAAATGTTAAATGTATGTTAAATTCAGTCCTACCCTTAAATAAACACATGTATCACCCATATGTCTGTCCCTCTTGAAATCTCTCACCTGTGATTTCACCTTTGCTCAATGTAAAGGGAATCACCATATTGAAAGGTCTGTATCCCGTTCCATTCACACTGTTTACAGGAACATATGCACCATCCGTAACCTGCAGGGCAGAGAGTAAAAATTGTAAACAACAGAGACAGGATGGTACAAAATGTGTCCATAAAAGCTGCCTGTCAAACATTCAGTTGTTCTGTGTGATCCTGAACGCAACAAACTGAAGAGGAGAAAAGACATCATGAGCCCAGTGATTCAGCCACAGCGCAAAACAAAAGTGCGACAGGACGGGAAGGAGACTGTGATCACCAACAGCACACCTGACAAAGCAAAGGTATGTGTTCTCTTATTTGACATTCTGGGAAATAGAAGGATGTAGAAAAACAGAGCAAACCATGAGAAGACCGCTGAAAAAGACAGAACTAAACATGTTGAGACTTCTCATTGAAGCGTTTGTAGATAGATGCCATTTATGACACGCTGTCGACTGTAATCTGATTGCAATACTCTAAATTGTATTGCATTACACCACTTTGAGTATTAAAAGTAATTTGATTACAGTAACAAATTACTTTGTAAACCTCCTGCATAGAGTATTTCTCTATTCCATATTTATGTGTAATGCAGATTTGGAACAATATGTGCAGTATTGCAAAAAGCGCTGCATAAAGAAACAAAAATGTAAACATGACATAATTACTGCAGAACAAAATAGATATGTGTTAAAGTCAAAATGATGGCCTATTTAAAACTAGTGTGTGCGCAATACAAACAAAACTATGTCACTAAAAACTGCTTCTGTCACCAATAAAACACCAGTGAGAAAACCAGAGTGTGTCCGAGTCTTTCAAAGAGAGAGACGAGCTGTGAATAACCATTCCAAACTTTTCCTGCAAAGAACAATGCTTGATTGGTCAGGCAGCAATGGGAATCCTTACGCCATTAGACAAGAGAGAAAAGGTGAGAAAAGAGTGACCAACACAAAAAGACGATGACGGGGTGAAGCATGTGTGTGGTCGGGATGCTGAAGGGCAGTGCAAGAGTTGAAAATGAGTGGCGGAGGAGTGACTGGGTGTCCGCTGTGAGAAAGGGGGGCAAGACATGTGTGTTTGTACCCAGGGCTGGAAGCCGACGCCTGGTGCGGTCTTTGTCTGTTGCACTGGCATCTGCTGCACCAGGGGAACTTCATCCGTTGCCTGGGAAATGACATGAATGAAAATGAGGTTTCAGAGAAGTAATACACCTGTGATTATCAATGGGATTTGGCTTCAGTGGGGCTGGGGAAAAATACATCGTTTGTTTAGATTCATCACAATCTTCATTTGGACAATCCCATATATATTCTTAAAAACTGGAGCGTTCATTCATTACTATCTCAGGTCAATCGGGAAACAACCAACGGCCGCCCTCTAGTTAACGGCGACGGCCATCCCATCCCATTGTCAATTTATTAATTTAACGATTTTCAAAAATGATGGTTTTTCATTCAACTTTCCCAAATTTGGCAGAATTTGCAGCAAAATGCCATACAGATTGGACAAACAGCTTTTCATGTCCTCAAAAAAAAGATATGGGAAGTGTTTTCTCCTTGCTTATAGTTGATAAACCTACTTATTTTTCTAATCTTGAGCCAGGTGGACATTTTTAGATTTAACGGTCTAAACAATTGTTGCTAGTCAGACTATTCAATGTTATCGCAGCGAGATCTTGTGTAAAAGCACAAGCGACAATATCAGACTGAACGATACAAATCTTTGCCGAGACTTTGGTCCCAATCGTCCCAATAAACAGAGCTGACTGGGTGTTTTATCTGATCAGGCTGTCGTAGGAGAAGAGACATACATTTATTTGTAAAGGCAATTTATCGGTCGATAAAGACTGCCAATTTTGCCCTATGAAGAGAGAAATCTTTTATCCCACAAATTTGTCTGAGATGGCAAAATCATGGCCAAGTTCTTACAGTGTGAACCCGGCTGAACTATGCATGATTGTATTGCAGGTTGTATTTCATAATTTGTGCTATTATTCATGTAGCTAGCTATAAACATGGGGGAAAAAAAGGGAAAACTGACTGTAGGAAAAGACAGTTTAGGATAATGGCCAATAGAGCGCCCCTTGTGGAAATGTTGATAATGCATAGTCTACTTGCGCTGTATTATGACTTGCATTTGGAAACATTTCGGAATGCAACAGCCTGCAAAATTGTGCTTGCGTAGCTACGAGTGTTGTAGTGTGAGCTTTGGGCCTAAATCAAAACCATATGCACAACGTTACATGATATGCTAACATTAACAAAATGTTTTCAGAAACACAAAGTGGTCTTCTTAATGCAAAGAAATGAATGCTTAATCCCGCCAGACACCCTAAGAGCTTGTCAAATGAACTCCAGATGAAGATCTGATGACACAAAGCACTGGACCTTTAAATCGAGTCCTGTATCTATTGCAGCTCTTTAAAAACAAATGTTTTGAAAAAAGCACTTCCTCTTTGCAAAACAACAGATGATGTTATCAACGTCTGCTCCTCACCATGACACTGAAGGGACTCCTGGGAACGTTTTCCCCTCCGAACCGCACATAAATAACGTATGTGCCAGGTTTAGGCGCTGTGTAGAAGATGTCAAATGTCCCATCCTCGTTCTCAATGACATCAGCTTCCACCTCAGTGCCGTCGGGAGTGACCACGATACAGGAGACTTTGCCTTTGCCTGCACCTTTAGTATTCACAACGAATCCAACCTCCTCTCCGATGCCAATGGTTGGCCCAATGCCAGGACCTGGAGAATATTAATCAGATGTTTGTCTATTAGGGATTTGATTTTTGGAATCTTTCCACCCTAAAGCATCATTTTACCTTCAATTTTAGATTATTATGCTGTAAAAGCTGTACTTTTAAAAGCCTTTGAAGTCAGTTATTTTTGTGGTGGCGCATAATAAGTATATTAAAAAAGCAAACTATGTGAACCCTTTTGGTTTTTATTTAGACAGAACATTGAAAGTCAAGAAAGAGTTCATTTCTTATCCCATGCTAATTTAAAAAGCCTTTAAAGTCAATGTGAAACCGCATTCTCAGCCCTTTTTACTTCCGTAATGGGACACATTTGAGTGAAACAATATTCAACATGTAAAAAAAATATTATTATGCAAGACTGAACTTGATGTTATCCATTAGGAATTCATTGGAATGAAAAGTTTATGATCCATACCAGAATAAACATCCAATATTACCAATATGACCCTCACCGCTGTGTGTACAGTTGCGCTGAGACTCGTTCTCAAAATCACCACTAGGTGGCGCAAAGGAGTGTGAGAGTTATTACTGTTAATAACTTTGGTAATGTTACTATTTTTTTATTATAATTTATTACCATTTCATATATTATTGAAATAGTTATGGCACCAATCAGCATTTTAGTGCACATTTACCGCAGCAGTAAAAACATCTGTACATACCAGTGACTGTACATTTGCTGGCGTCGCCCGTGGAGGTCACTCGCACCCGATACGGAGAAGTCGGAATCTCGTCACCACCGTATTTGATGACAATAGTGTAACGGCCCACCTTATCAGGCACATACGACACTTTGTAGGTTCCATCCCGATTTTCCTGAATGTTAGCTTTCTTGGGTTTACCATCCTGGTCCTGAAAAATATGAAAAATCATGTAGCATGAGCCTGAAAATGTGACCGGATGAGTTCAGGGGTAAACAGCTGTTTGTTGAAATTGCAAAAATGATTTGTGATCGTCTTGAAAGCATCAGTTATAAACAACCAGTAATGTGACTGCACTGCATTTGGATCACATTATTTTCAGCAAACAAATGTTTATTCATTTATAACTACAGTTACATTCATTTTAGCTTATAACAGAGATTTCTGTAGAAAATTAAAAAAAAAAGTGCTTGAATTGAAATTGCCCATTACGGAGCCCCTTGGAGGAAAAGGAGGGAATTTACTTTCTGAAATACTTTTATATTCTATAACAAAAAGGTTTGCGTCCCCTCATGACTATTTTGGGTTCCCTTGAAAAAGCGTTAATGAAAATTAACAATGGTTTGAATTTTTGTAACAGCTCAACTAAGATATTTGCAGTAAAATCATAGTAACCATAAACTGACCATGATTTTACTCAAGTAGCTTTAATCTAGAATATTTATAACAAAACCAAAATCACAAAATAAATAAATAATAACTTCATAATACAGGAAAACCAAAACTATGGTAATAAAAATATTATTCTGCAAAAAAGTAATTAAACGTTTCCTGTAGTAACATCATGGTATATTTGTTGTACATTTTTGCTTTTACGTGCTTTCTAGCAAAAAACATTACTGGTTACTGCAGTTGTAATATAGTGAAACCATGGTTACATTTTCTTAAGGGCATTAAAAAATAAATAAATTAATAAATAAATAAAAATAGTTGGAATTTGTCTACTGAGGCGGAACACTGTGTCCTCACTGTGCGGAACGTTGTTATGGACTATGCGTGACACGGATGGTTAAGCCGTTGCACGCGGTCTCCAGGACACCAGCGGAGTCAGAGTTGGGGTGGCAAAGCTCATTTTAGGGTGGCAGCTGACACCCCAAGCCACCCTTCTGGCCCTGCCCCTGCTGCTCAATTGAACAAGCATTAAAAATGATAATTGTTCCCGTTATTTCACATTTAAACGTTATTTGGACAAGAGTGTCCAGAGTATTTCATTCGGAAATGTATTTAAATGTTGCCTCGAGCATATGGCTGAATCCCAAATTATGCATCAATAAATGCCCTTTCTGTTGGTCAGAGTGGATTATGAGGGGGGTTGCTACACTCGGTGGCCTGTACGAGTGTGGAGTATTGAAACCTTTTGAGAATTTGAGTCATTTTGGGATTCCCAGATCTTGGTTCTATAGGTATTTACAGCTGCGCCACATGCTCTGCACTGTTTTTGGGAGTAACACACACCCCCTAAGGCGGCAAATGCTTTGAGAGGGGTGATTGCTGCTTTTGGGAAAGGTCATGAGGCATCAGTGTATTACTCCCTGTTAATTCAGAGTCTGGGGAACGGAGCTTCAACTTCTCTGAAGAGATTATGGGAGAAAGATTTGGACTTGGTATTGGACTAGGATTCTAAAAGATATCAAGTCTAGAGATGCAAGGGTGCGTCTGACGCAATTTAAGATTTTGCATCGATTATATTGGACCCCCCACAATATTGTATAGGCTGGGTTTAAAAGACACACCCACCTGTTGGCGATGCCAGTTGGAGGATGGAGATTTAATACATGAGTTTTGGTTGAGAATCCAGAATTTTGTTTGCTAGGTCCTGGGCACTCAGGTTCTGTTCTGTCCCAGACCTGGTGTGTTGGGTGAAGGGGCGGTTACTGATATGGCCGATGGGTATTTAAAGAGGCGGGTCCTCACTGGCGTGATGATCGAGAGATAGATCATTTTGAGGGGATGGAAATTAACAAGCGCTCCCTCTTTTTATGAATGGTGCACAGAATTGGGCAAGGTAGCATCATTTGAAGAGATGTTGTAGACGGCTTGGCAATTTGGCTGCATATAACAGAAAATGGGGCAGGTTTTTGGCCTTTTTGGAGGGTGCTCAGTGACGGATTGTGGAGAGAGACATTTTGTTTGGTTTGGGAATATATTTGTTTTGTCTGTATATATACACGTGTGGTTACTTTATAAATTGATTCAGTGTGTGTAAGCATGTTCGGTTTGTGTAATCCTTTTTTTTTTCCCAAATTAAATGTAAAATTTTTTTATAATAATAAATAAAACAAATGCTTATTGTTGACCTTGATGAAGGTTTTTGAGCTTGAGACTCTAAAAAAATAAACTTTGGATCTTGTCTTGTGCTAAACTTGGATCGCTAGAGCAGAAATTACTGAAACACTTCCCTGTTGGATCAAAAAAAAAAAAAAAACATGTGTCCAAGACGACGAGTAATACATTTTGCATTCCAAGCCCAGAATGGACTGTAAATGACATCGCCTGATCGAAACCATACTCTGATTCACTTAGACTTTAATACAACCTCAAAAAACACATTTCAACTATAGAAAACATTAAAACGTTAATCCTCGTCTTCAAACCATGAGGAAAAGACAATGTTCAGCAGTACTCACGGTAATCTGCACTGACAATTGGCCCTCGCCAGCATCCTTGGCATCGATGGTGAACTCCACTGGAAAACTGGCGGGGATGCCCGTGGTCAGCCCGGGGCCGCTGGCACGCACTTTACTGGCATCATGAGTGGGCAGAACACGGAGTCTGAATGGACTGAAAAATATATTTTAAGAACTGGTGAGGACGACTCCGTAACAGTAGCAGTCACACAGAGTGAAATATAAAGCAAGTAAATCTCAGGATTTCTGGAATACCTGCGTGGAATTTCCTCATCTGCGTACTTGACTGCAACAGAATAAGGGCCCTCAACGGACGGGGTGTAGGCAACAGTGTGTGCGCCATCCCCATTGTCTGTGATGTGGACAGGCTCGGCCACCCCTGCAAGCAACGACACATTTGTAGTCATACACGCCATTCAGAGGGTGTGTTAAGAATGGCATAAAACCTACTACCCATATTACAAGTATGATGTTTACTGCACACAGTACGCACATAAATAGAGACAAATTGTCTAAAGTCCAAGCTTCATACGAGTAAATGTTTACAGAGTTTGCACCTTTGGGACCCGTCACGGCCACAGAAAGAGGAGCAACCCCAGCTTTACTGCAGTCAACTGTGAAGTTTTGGGGAATTTTTGCCCGAACTGAAGAACCAACACCTGGTCCAGAGATCTTCACCTTACTGGAGTCCACAACATCCTTCACTGGGACCTTAAATGGGCTTCCTGCAGAGGAAACAAAATATAAGGCTGTTTCTTCATCTTCAGGCAAATTTAAACTTTCTTTTCTCATAAAAAAAATGTATGGGAAACATTTTACCAGGCCTTTATATTTGGTCCATTTTAAAAATAAATCTATAAATAAATAAATCCCTTCAAAACGTACAGATTTGACTGTTTTAGCTTCGTCCCGGCACTTTTAATATTAAACTATGAACATACAAATTATGACTAGTTTAAAACTATGATCATCTGAACAAGAACCATTTTAATATTTATTGTGTCAAAATTATTTCCATAAATTTTTCAAAAATGACGTTAAAAGGCGTCGTTTCCATCACCCCAAACCATTTTGCCCCAAATAAAAAAAAATAAATAAAAAAAAAATAAAAATTTAGTGTACTTGTGAACCATTGGCAAAAGTGTCAAAAGAAAAAGAAAAATATCACTTTGTTGCCATCATTTCCAATCAAGCTCTAATTTTACCAAATTAAATGTGAAAATATTATTTCATTGTGTGCATTTTAGACACATAAAATGCCATCTATGAAATTAGCCTTAGTAAGACAAAGGAGTTGGTCATTTTATTTCATAAACATTAAAAATGTCATTTCCAGCACATAATTCTACTCATAATTCTATTTTCCGGTTCAATACAAGTTAAGTTCAATCGACAGCTTTTGTGGCATCTTTTGTCTCATCCCTCCTTTTCTTTAAAAAAAAAAGTAAAAATCAAGGTTCTGTTGAGGCACTTACAATGGAAGTCAATGGAGGCCAATTTTATAATATTAAAACTCACTATTTCAAAAGTATAGACAAAAGACGTAAACAATATCCGTGTAAACATGGTTTTACTGTGATAAAATCATGCAATACCATTTCTGTGTAAAGTTAAAGCCAATTTTACAACTTCATTTTCATAATGATGTAATGTCAACAAACCCTAAAATGACTGTAAAAATTATGATTTAAACAACTTTACAGCTCAAATAATGCATGAGAATTAACAGAAGAATTAATAAAATGCCTTTAAACCCTCCAAAGATTGTCCACATTCACTTCAGTTCAAATGATTTTTTGTGGTAATCAGCATTATGCCACAAATGCTGTCGATTGAGCTTCACTTGTATTGAACCCGAAATATTCCTTTAAATGTGCTGGAAATGCCACTGTGGTGGAAATTTTTCATACTTTCAGAAGAAAAAAATCTCCTGTGATGCATTTCAGACACTGCTAGACATCGATAATAGACATGTTAAATAAACTAGTATTTGCTTTCTAGAAGTCCACAGTGCTACAACACTAACCAGCAGTTTGTGAAAGCATACACTGTAACACATGAAACAAGACTCTGAAACATTTGCCTGCTTGGACCACGAGTAGTCAGACACAGATCAACTTTCTGACAGTTGTCCCTGTTGTCTTCTAAAATATTGCTCTTCAGTATGAAGTTCTGTACAGCTGGAAACAGCTTCTTATGTGGGAGAATCAAACTATGTGGTCTTGGCTTGGTCAAATGTTTTCATTGAAATACGAGGACATAATGTCTACTATGGAGAACGTGGTAGCCTGTTTTTCCTAAGATGCATGATGAATCTAATTTCCCACATGTAATACTAACGAAAACAAATGTGTTGAATAATTCAAGCGGTTTTAAAAGAAAACTAGCAGACAAAACACTCCACTTATCGTTCCAAAAATGGCACAACAAACAAAAGCCAATTTCTACCTGGGATGTGTTCTCCTCCATACGTGATATTAACGTCATATAGCCCGGGCACATACGGGGTATACTCCACGTTACAGCTGCCATCCTTGTTGTCTTTACAGGACATTTTGGACTCTGACGGACCTTCGACAGTGATACCCAAACCACCAATGCCAGCTCCTCTGTCCAGACCAAAAGAGTTTAGTTAGACAAGTTATTCATTTTTATTCCATTTTTAGTTTTTTAAAACATAGCTGCTGTTAAAAATCCTGAAAAAGATCTATGGAAATATAATGCTAAGATGATATTTTAATCATTATCTCAGATAAAGAATATCCAATAAATTGCATTGGGTAAGGGGAGATGGTGGGGGGTTATGATGTTGATATTCTTTATGAAATGACACCTGGTGATGATTGAAAACTTGTTGGGTTTGTCAGTCAGGGCTTCTTCTAGACCAGGACCTTTGGCCTGAACTCTGGAGGGGTCACAACCCTCACCCACCCCAACCTGGAATGGACTCTTTGGAACTGGAGTCTCATCGTAAAGTATCTCCACACTGTGGACTCCTAAATATAGCAGAGAGGGAAAAAAAAAATCATGCTTATCATCCAAGAAAATGAATATACTTAATACCCAACAGTTCTTTTTAAATGATCACAAGTAAGAACAATAGCGGTAGCGATGATTGCCTTCGCAAACACCACTAAACATTTCTGTTTGCAATGATTGAATAATAATTTTAAGCAGTAGATTGCATTCTATACCATTCTCAAATGGCGTGTAGTCCACGTTGTAAGTGCCATCGCCATTGTCATTGACGACGCAATCTGTAGCAGCACCTGACGGATTCTTCACATTCGCTTTAATATGTTTCCCACCAACTTTGGTCAAAGCTCGTGCGTCAACTGTGAAGTTAGTGGTGGCCTCCCTGGAAACTCCTGCAGACCAGAGAATAGTGGACTTAAAGGGATAGTTCACCCAAAAATGAAAACACTCTTGATTTAATAACGACAGAATGTCATATTCATGTTTACTAGGAAGTATATCGAAACCTGGCAGTACCTTCTCCCGCCACTCCTGGTCCGAACACTTTCACTTTTCTGGTGTCAACAGCTGGATCCACGTTTACTTTGGCAGGGAAGTTGGGGACAGCCTTTCCTCCATACTTCAGTAGCAGTGTGTACATGCCCATAGTCAACGGGACATAGGTGACTGTGTAGGTACCATCCTTGTTGTCTATAACTTCGGTTCTTGCTTTAACTCCAGAATCAGACTCCGCTTCCAGTGTCAACTGTCCTGGCCCAGCTATGGCACAGTCAACGTTCACCACGCTTATCTCACCTACTTTGCCTCTCCTTAATCCTGAGCCAGATGCAACCACCTTGGTGGGATCAAACGGATACTGTATGTCAGCATGGAAGGGGGATCCAGGAATGTGGACATTCTCGAAGAGAATGTTGACCAGGTACTCTCCAGGCTCGGTGGGCAGGTACGACACTGAACAGGTGCCATCGCCATTGTCAGAACACTCGATTTTAGCTTCAGTGGGACCCTCAACGGTAAGGCCTAGACCACCGGTGCCAGCACCTTTAGTGTCAATGGTGAATTCGGCAGGACTCGCTACTAGGCCCCCCTTCAATCCTGGGCCAAAGGCTTTGACCTGAAGAGAGAAGGGCAGCACATGTTACAACAACTTTATCTTTACTATAGGAAGTCAAACAAGAAGGTTCCACACTTGCTGAGCAATTGAAACCCACCTTTCTTGGATCAGGAGGCAACATGGCTTCAACAGTGAATGGGCTTCCAGGCACCGGGTTGCCATCATAGACAACCTCCACAGTGTAAACACCTTCTTCTTTGGGGATGTACTTCACAAGGCTGGCTCCTTTACCTGCTTGAGGTTCCACAACGCATGGCACAGTCTTTCCTGATGGACTGCTGATCTTGACTTCTAGTTTACCCTGGCCACCTGCTCCTTTTGTACCAATAGCAAACTTCTGGTCTTCGCCTACTTGCACTCCTACAGCACAGTTAAATGGGGCTTTATTAAGTTCTCGCAACCCTTTAGAGAGCTTTAGAGTACGTTTCTTCAATTGCTAGAGAACTTACGACTTTCCAAGTTGTCCACTTGGATCTTGCTGAGGTCCAGCGGAGCCGCAACACCCACAGCGAAGGGGCTTTTAGAAATGAGGTCACCGCCAAAGGTCACCGTTATCACCAACTCACCCTACAATGGTACAGCCAATCAGAATCATGAGACCAGAAGATAAATGCTGAAAGATTTCCAATCTGCCCATTTAAACTCCTTCAAAGACACTTTCAATTGGGAGCCACTTTATACTTGCAGAACCATACCTGCTGGACTGGTGTGTACTTGACGGTGTGGGAATAGTTGTAGTTGTCAATTATATCAAAGTCTTGTACAGGTTGTCCTTTATTAGGCCCGGAAAACTGCACATCTAAAGGAGCTTTGCCAGCTCCTTTGGTGTAAACGGTGAAGTGAGTTGGCTTTCCGCTCTCCACACCTGAAGGTACAACAATATTTAATGTGAAAATTATAAATGACCCTGCTAGTAACAACAGCTTAATCAAGCCTAATATGGTTTGCTGGTCTTATAGCTGGTTTAAGCTGGTCTCTCACCCCGACCAACTGACAAGTGTCCCAAACCACTATAAAACACACAAACAGACCAGCCTGCCCAGGCTGGAAGACCAGAAAAAAACAGCTTAGGCAGGCTTAAGACAGATTTGGGGTTTAATAGAATTGGCTTATAGTCTTCTCTGATGAAAAACAACCCATCTTAAACCAGCCTAAAGCTAGATTGCTGGTCTCAGCTGGTTTTCCAGCCTGTTCAGCTGACAACTGCCCAAAGCCACCTGAATGCAGCAAACGGACACGCTTGAACAGGCCGGGAGACCACCGAAGACCAGCAAACCATCTTAGGCTGGTCAAAACCATTTTATTTTTTTCAGAAAGGGAGACCAAAGAGTCATTCAATTCAACCCTGAATCTAAAATCAAATCTTTTATCATTAAAACCAAGTAGGTCCTGACCACAAACCTGCTCGTGCGAGCCCTGGTCCCTCTGCTTTAACTTTGGAAGCGTCATGTGATGGATCCACTTTAACACGGAATGGACTCACTGGAATTTCCTGCAAGGATTCATTTCAAGTTAAACCCCATATTAAGGATTGAGAAATGATCTGACACTGTCTAAAATCCCTTTAGTCACTCACTTGATCAGTGAAAAGCACTTTAATGGTGAGCCGCCCAGCTCCGGGGGGAATATATTTGACTGTGATGGTGTCGTTGGCATTGGGAATGATGTCGAAATCAACATCCTCCTCCTTGTCACTGATGACATTAGCATCACACTTGATTCCAACACTGACATCACCTGAATGAGAACCAAAACAAAAACGTAAAAAGTTAAAAAGTTACACAAGCCATTGTAATCCACTGTTGGTCAGCGCATGTTCTACCTTCTCCAGCCTCTGTGCAGTCCACGGTGAAGTGTGTGGGCTCATGAGCTTTTAGTCCGGATCTTTCCACTCCTGGACCAAACACTTTCACTTTGTGCGGGTGACTTCCCTTTCCAATGTTTACCTAAAGGAGGAAAGTCTCTTGAATATTAATTTTAAGTGCTACAAGGAAATGAAAACACATTTCAAGCAACTACTTAAGACTTCATTGTACATTGAGAGACAGAATAAAAATGAAGCACTTTACATTTCAAAATGTGTAACATCTGATGCATTTCCAAGGTGTGATAAGTTGCTTTGAAATAATTAGTATTAAAATTAGTAAATTAGTAATTGAAAAATGCTCCAATTCATTTTGAAGACAACAGGGAACTTAAACACAAAACATATAAAAACAGACTCATACTCACATAATGACAAACATTAGAAACGTCTAGAATTTATTGAATATGACATTTTAAAAATAACAGTGTATTTATTCAGTCATGACAATGAAATGCATTTATGAAACTCCACTTTTTTTCAGTAAACGAGTAACATTGTGAAATGTAAAGTTTGAATGTTCAGCCAAGTAAAATACACATTCTTCAACTCTAAAGTGACTTTGCATTGTGAAACTGACTCTACGAACCACAGAAATTCATCTTTGTCAAATGTTCATTTTTCTTGAACATATGCTCCAACGTTTTGAATTAGATTTTTGTACATTTGTCATCGATGCATGCACATCAAGTCAGATTTTTTTAATAGTAAAAATAATATAAAGTGACATATTAATATTCAGTCAAGCTTGGCATTTTCAGCTTCATTCTGGACTTCAGGAAAAAAGCAACTACTGACTGCCAACACCACAATACAACATCTTTTACAATCATGAGTCCTCGGGGCTTTTGTAAAATCAAAAGTTCTTCTGACATCAAAAGTGACGATTTTCAAAATGGCTTCTGTCCTGTTTCATGCCTTCAGATACAATCCATAATTGCTGTTAAAATAGGCTTCAACCATGCATGTTTTTAAAGGCCAATGTCGATATCAAGACACGTCTAGGTGGCTAATGGCTGATGTATGCGTCATTGAAAAAATAAAGTTGTAAATGAAACAAATGAGGAATTTTAACAATAGAGTTTATAATATGCATCAAGTTCGTAGAAATGTAATATTTGAGTCCATGTTGGTTTCAAACATATTTGAAAAACTTTTACAGCATTTACTAGAAAAAAGATATAAAAATATCATGTGGTGTAACTATCACGTAAAAGGTATTAAAATAATTTCCGTGCACTTTGAATACATGCAAGCGTAGACAACTTTTTCCAAGGTAAAATATTATATATATATATATATATATATATATATATATATATATATATATATAAAAAAAAAATCAGTTACAAATCCAGAAGCTGTTTTAAGATATTAGGGTTTGATGGAACAAAATGTGCCTTTTCATAAAAATGTCAAAATATCTGTTTTTTTGTTTTGTTTTGTTTTTTTAAAACTTCACACATTAATGAGGGTCTAAAGAGGTTCTCTCTGTTTTGTGTTCTTTATGTCACATGATAACAGATTGGCTGACTTTGATTTGGTGGACAAAAGTTTTAAGTGTAAATAAAATATTAGTAATATAGATTTTTTTTTTTAATCGTTTCAATGCATTTTTTTTTTTTTTTTTTTTTTTTTTTTTAAGAAATGATGCTAATAGATCATTCCAAACTAGATATGCCAACAATTATTTATCTTTTTTTAATCTTTGGATGGTTACACCACTTTCATTTTGATATTTTTCTGAGGGTTAAAAGTTTAAAAATGTCTATAATTATAATTGAATTATACTCTAGGCATATTAAAATAATTGTTTTTATTTGAATAGCATTTTTAATGCATCACTTTTAAAATCACACATTGCAAATATATACAGTACTAGATTGCAGAACTTGTTTGGACTCATTTTGTCAAGCAATTATTTACAGTTCTGTAAAATTACAAATACAGCAGAACAAAAGCAATTCAATTTACAGCTAAAATAATAATACAAATAAAAATACATTTACAATTATGTTGTCATCATTTTGCTAAGAAACATGCAATAATTCAAAAAAATCCAAGTAAAATCAACTCATTGAGAGAAAAAAAAAAAAAAAAAAAAAAAGTAAACCGCATAAATCATTTTTTAGAAGTTGATCTAACTTGCAATAAGATAAATCACCATTCAAACTGCTTTTTTATGCATTACACATTGCATTCATGTCGAAATAAAAGCCTGAAATTATTTCACAGAGGAGCAGCGGCGCTCCACGGTGGATGTGGTAATTATAATGATGGCTTTATGTTTGGGAGTGCTATCAGCTTTAATTAGTGTGATTAGTTCCTTATTCACCTGTGACTTTACTGTATTAGTGCAGACTGCAGGAGTTTCCTGTACATTTGTTTTATCAGTTATGATCTCTGACTCTGTTGGTCTTACCCTGAAGGGGCTGTTCGGCACACTGACCCCTCCCCAGGTCACAGCCAGTGTGTGCTTTATGGCAGATGTTGGAGTGTACAAGCAGGAATAGACATTATCTCCTTTGTTCTTCACTTTCACGTCAATAGGGACGCCATCAGCATCCTGAGAAAACACACATGATGAATTCGAAAATAAACGTTTTCCCTAAAACATAGAGAGCTGTAACACTGCCTTCATAGGCAGTTACCTTCTAATATTAATGTATGTCCTATCTGGACACCCCACAACATAGCCACAAGCAACAACAACTTTGTCTTATGAGGTTGTGTCCTAACCAGCAACGACCAACACAAACAACAGGACATTTTGTTGATTGCTTGACCTCTGCAGCGTCACTTGGGATAACCTGCCCACCTAAAATCTCATTGGTCCAAAACCTTGATCCTCATAAGTGCATATTAATCATCAACTAGATGAGTAAATTTGTAAGCAAACTTTGAGGTTGGCTTCAAAGGTCTGAAAGTTTAAAATGGTTTCATAAGTTTAAAGGGTCAGACAACAAATAGACAGATAAAATAAATGTTAAATAGATAGAGGCAGACAGACAGATTGTTTTTTTTTTTTTTTACACTTCTAGCTACGGGGTTGCAAGTATATTTTAGCATGTATCTAGGCATTCCTTGCATGTTTTAACATGTAGCTATGTGTTGATAGCATGTTGTTAGCTATTGCTAGCATGTTTAAGCATGTAGCTAGGCATAGCTAGCATGTTTAGCATGTAGCTAGGCATAGATAGCCCGATTAAGCATGTAGCTATGCATAGCTAGCATGTTTTACCATGTAACCAAGCACTGTAACATAATTTAACATGTAGCTGGACATTTCTAACATGTTTAAACATGTAACTAGGCATTTCTATCATGTTTTAGCATGAAGCTAGGCATTGCTAGCATGTTTTACCATTAAAATAGGCATCACGATCATTTTGCTAGGCATTTCTAACATGATTTCTTTTGTAGCTAGGCACAGGAGGCATGTTTTAGCATGAAGCTAGGCATTACAAGCATGTTTTGCCATTAATATTGGCATTACTATCATTATACTAGTCATGAAGCTAAGCCTTCCTAGTATATTTATAGCATGTTTTAGCATGTAGCTGGGCAAGTCTCAAGCCAACCTAATTATATTTTGATTTCCGTTATTCCGTTATTGTCACATGTTGTTAAAGATGAACTTTGTTACCTGTGCAATGATTTTCAGAGGTCCGTTTCCAGCGTCTTTGGCCTCAACGGTGAACTCGGCAGGTTTGTTTATGATACAGCCGGTCTTCTCCAATCCTGGTCCATATGCCTTGACCTATAAACAAATCAAACTCCATTAACACCAGATATTATGAATTTAACAGACTACTTTTATGACACTTTTAGGTCATTTTTAAGCTTTAAAGTCTCAGACTGGGATAGTCATTAAATTTCCTTTTGTGTTCTGCATGATAATAAAGTCATATGGGTTTGAAACAACATGATGGTAAGTAAATTATTTTTGGGTGAACTATTCCTTTAAGGCCAATTAAAGTCGACACAAGAATGAAATTGAAGACTTCTGCAAAGATTGTTCAATATCTGAGGGTCTTTTTCACTGCATTTACCTGGTTGGGGTTGTTTGTTTTGTTGTCAGGGATGATGTAGGCCATGAAGGGACTGTCTTCAATGTCCTCATCATCACACATGACATGGATGGCGTATTCACCCGGTTCTGTGGGCCAGTACTTCACGTTACACGAGCCATCGTTCTGATCCTCACACTCAATCCGGGCCTGAGATGGACCCTCGATTGCAAAGCCTACAGAAAATATATACTTATGTGTTGAGAGGTAGTTAGTCAGATTAGTATTCACTCTAAAAGCATGTGATCTTACCAAGCACGCCAATGTCAGTCCCGATGGATTCGGCCACAAAGTCTGCAGACTTGCCCACGACGCCTCCCTCCAGACCAGGACCCCACGCTCGGATCTTCTGCGGTCCGGCTTCAGAGCCCACCAGAACCTCGAAAGGACTGACCACAAGAAAACAGACACCTAATTCAGATATCTGTGCAGTTTATTCTGAACAATTATCAAGAACATGCCATATTTCACCACAAAATCAAAAGTAATAAAAAAACGACTTTTTTGTATAAATGGAAATTTAGCTTTTTGTTTGCACTATTATTTTTGATGGCATTGTGACATTTTTTGAATGACAAGTAAGCACATTCCACACAGTATGAAATATTATTTTAATACTACAGTGTGAAATAGGGACATTGGTTAAACTTTAATGTACCGTGTATTAATGATATATTGTATGGGATATTGAAAATGGTCTTAATGGTTCTAAAATAAGCTTTATTTTTATTTTATGCTAAATATAAATTTCCTATTTTATCTCTTGATTTTGGGATGAAATTTGATGCTGATAGCTCCCTGCTAAATATTGTGTTTTCATATTTAGTGTTAAATATTAAAATTATTAAATAATGTATTATTTTGAATCGATTAAAAAAAAAAAAAATACATTTAATGAAATTGTACATCATAAAAATGATAAATATATATAAAAAAAAATTTAATATTAAATCTCAGTTATTTTTTTTTTCAAATAAGCACAATAATAATTCAATAATAAGCACACTGCTAAACATCTTAAATAAATGACTCTTAAACTGCAGCTTAAGCACAACATACAGCGCTGCACGCTCAAGTTTGTCTCAATGTTCCATTTCCAACATCACCAAGAGTCATAAATCTCAGCTCTGACTGTACGTACCCGGAAATCTCCCATCGAAAAGAGTTTGTGTTATTAGGAGTAACCACAGTGGGCGAATATTTGATTTTAATAGGGGTCACGGCTCAGTTTCCCCCCGTGTGTGTATGCAGGGCTGTTTTCCAGGTGAACAGGAGGGCGTTTGTTTTAACTCGGGCTTGCCTCTTTCATTCAGGCATTTCGTCTTCTACAGAGCAGCGATCTGATTGGCTGATACTCCATGCATGTGATGACCAAAAAGTGTATGCACATAAATAATAGCATGCAGCCTAAGGCCACACACCACGGCATCCTATAAAAGTCAAGAAATGCACAAAAATGTTGAATAATTCGGTCATTATTTATTCACCCTCGTACCGTTCAATTCCTGTATTATTTTCTTTCAACCATGAAATACAAAAGCGGAATGTCCGTGCTGCTCTTTTCCATACAATGAAAGTGAAAGGTAAACAGAGGCTGTCAAGTGTGAGGAACAAATCTAAATTTAAATCATTATTAACTGATAATCCTCTTACTCTCAAATCTCATTTGTGTTTGCATGTCTTGCAACCTCATGATGCACAAATTTTGAAAATGTGCAAAATTAAAAATCATACAAATGCTATTTAATAGCAACAACTGAGGGAAGGATTTTTAGTAAATAATGACTTGCATTTCTGTCTGTTCCACACAAAGCTAAATCGCATGACTTCAGAAGCATTGGAATATAGCGCATAGTGTACAGTCGCCATATGCACTCCACTTATGGTACTTTTATAGTACTTTGTTATTTTTGGAGCTTGCTAGCCTTTCGTCCCCATTCACATTCATTGTATGGAAAAGAGCAGCGGCAACATTCTGCCCAACATCTCACATACAGGTTTGAAATTACACGAGGTTCATAAATGAAGACAATTAAAATTTTTGGGTGACTACCGTATTTTAATTCCCACTGCCACAGTTGCATCGAAAAAAGTGGGCACATTTCTGCATGACTGCTCATCCACACGCTACGAGCAAACAAATCAAACCCAAAACACAGCAGTTGTTTCTGTTCTGCGGTTCATTAAATAAGATGTTTATCCTACACGGTTCACATCCATCAGGTCGTTTGTGAATTTGATTGAATGTGTACAAGGATTAACGCACGCTACGTCTGTTTCCTGGTGGTCCCGAGTGGCACTGGCGCTCTCACACGAGCACATGATGTCATGCTGCTTTCCATTTTGTCTTACAAAGCCACCACACTCTTGACATCCAGAGCCAAGGGTTGCACACTAACGAGTCTGCTTGGCAATGGATACGACCTACATACCGTTTCATACTTGAGGTTAAATCAAGCTTTTCTAATCAGCTAAATTCTGGACATGGTTCTTAATGGTAGCAAACGAATGAAATACAATCAACTCAAGCTATTCAACACTGTTTGCATCAACACGATCTGTAAATTAGCACGTCTGATCTGTTTATATTCGACAAAGTCTCTATACCAAATCAATCCTGATCAAATGTATCCTGCTGTCAGCCCTGAAATCCACAATACTGAACGCTGATGGAAAAAGAAAAAAACATCTGGAGGTGATCAAGAGATTTGTTTCTCTGCACCATTATTGGTAGAACTAGAACAAATTTGTTCTGACCAAGGTTATTATTGTTAAAAACTTTAGCAAAGACAAAAACTTGGAAATTGGACAAAAGGTACAGGACTGTGTAAAAATGCTGGAGAAATATATAAAAAAAAGTGATTTAAAGTTGTTGAATAGAACTATAGAATCAACACATTAAGTTTATTGCAAAATGTTCCTAAATATACAAATAAATAAGTAGTTTGAGAGTGTTGGGACAGCGTCTTGATTGTGTCGTTCATGGGAGTGGCCGGTCGCTGCAGAACTCTTTTGGCGTGCTTTGTTCATCTAAATTCTCTGACTGGCGGATCATTCTCACCAGGAACTCCACTATTAAATAATTATTTCAATTAAGTTTAAATAACGCAGACTGATGGCTTCAACAGAAGCATATACCATCAATTAACAACCTTGAAGCTCATGGTACATCTGTCTTTAAAGGTTTGTTAAAACTCAATGTACCTATGGAAAAAAATTAACAAGATTTTTATTCCAGAGACAAACTGTTGCACTGTATTACACAAAAAAGCAGCCATTTGATCAACATGTAAAAGCAATAACAAGGAATTGTTCAATGATTATAAGGGACAGAAAGGCACATCCGCACAAATCCATGTTCGTTTCCGGACATCGTAGTTTAAGGAAAAGGAGAGTGTTTTCGAAACATTCAATATTCAAACGAAAAATCCGTTCTAAGCATGAAAACGCTCATATGAAAAACCGATTGGTTTATTTATTATCATCACACTTTATTAAAACTGTGAATTCAAATGCACAATCCAGGAATAATGAAATGTAGAAGGGTTGGCACTCCTAAGAACGTGTAATTTTTATTCTCTCGCATTAATAAGGACAAACTGGCGTTCCAGACGTGACAGTTGTGAAAGTGGCACTGAAATACATGATGAGGGAAACCATCCAAACCGCTGCGACACACTTTGACTTCAGACACATTGGTTTGGTATCCACTGCACGATTGATTAAGATTAAAATCACAATATGGCCTGGCACGATTATTAAACTTTAAAAGGCTGCAGTTTTAAAATATAACATGTATTTCTGTGCTTCAGTCAGTGCTGTGCGAGCAAGCGGCGCCCTCTAGCAGTCTGGACGGCAATATCCATTATCCATTACAACGTGACGGAGTATAAAAGGGCATTTTGTTCCTTTGGTTTTACCTTTTTATTTTCCCATGACGTGGTTGAATTTTCTGTGGAATTGCCCAACATAAGCATAATATGAATTTGTAATTGTCTATCTATCTTATTCAGTATATACATATACAAGTACAAAATAACCTTTTTCACATTAATCATCATGCTATTATATTTAGGGTCTTTTTAATATTTTATTTATTGTTATTATTTTCATTTACAGCATTGTGGCTGGCTCTCTTAAAAACTGATCTAATTCATGTTTAAATGGGAATTATTTATTGTTAGAACAATAATAAAAAAAACATTTTTAAAGCACAATTTCTCGGCAAAGCAGCGATCTGATGACAACATAAGGTAAGTGGCAAAATATTGTTATCTGTACTGAACTGTTCGTTCTGTATTGAAAAAAAAAATCCTATCTGTGGTTCCCTGCTTAATATTCAAACAAAATAAAAATTATTTAAAAATGACAAACTATATATATATATATATATATATATAAAATAATCGAATGAAAAGTAAAAGCGATTATAACCCTGATTTGGACAACGGTTCATCATGTTTTACAGAGTTTGGAATGTGATTGGCTGAGGAATCTCACCTCTTGAGGATGTGCGGCCCGCCCCAGGTGATGGTGACCGTGTACTTTCCAGGTGTGTGTGGATAGTACTCATAAGAATACACACCGTCTAATACATCTTTCTGTTTTACGGGCTCCTCCAGGCCTTCTGCAAGTGAGAAAAGTTTCAAGAGAAACAGTTTTGTAAATGAATTTCTCATTGTATAATTGAAGTACCATCACGGCAATTCTTTAAGGAAAAGTCTGTCCAGAATTACAGTGAAGAGACTTTCTAGAGTCTCAAAAGTAGAGACATCTGGAAAGTTTACCAAAAAGTGGAAAATTTATGTTTTAGGGGTTTGTAAATTTTTAGCAAGTGATTCAGGGGAGAGAATGAGTTTGTGCGAAGTTAACCCATTTATTTGGCTATTTGGTCTTTTATGGTTTTAAGTTACTTACTGGGTCCCTTGACTGTGACCTTTAGATCGCCACTTCCTGCGTTACGAGTGTCGACTTTAAAATCGGCCACCTGCCGTACTCTCATGCCTCTGGGCTGCAAACCTCGTCCTGTGGCGCGGCACGCACCTGGCACAGATGCTGACACACACAGACACACACACAGACACACACAGACACGATGACTAGCCATTAATTTATTGACAATTAATGCAAATCATATGCATAAATTAAATAGAATTAGAAAGTGGACTCAGCGATGTGTTTATGTTGTGTTGCAGCATCACCAAAAACAGTTCTCAGTCACCAATGTCAATGTAAAAATGCGCTATTCACAGTCAGACAGGACTAACTTTTACTCGGAGTGAAAGTAGCCAATTACAGGGGATTATTAAGATAAATCGAGCAATATTCTGCTGGTCATGTGATCTCAACAAGGTAACCCAGCATTGATATGCATCTTACAAGCACCCAGAAAAGAATATCACTCATAACACCACACCATCAATTAAACACTATTAATGCCATACTATTATTGGACAGAGTCCTCCGACATTTACAGAACAGCAGAATTATGTCCACGAGAGCGAGCCAAAACCCACATCACTGACGGAGAGAGGGACTCCACGGCGTCCCGCTCTCTCATTAGATTCAGATGTGGTGGAGTCGTGCGGCCCAGTGCCATTCAGCACACAGAGCTTCATTCACCTGCAGCATAACAGAATGACTTTCCATCAAATAAACCTTCTGAGACACAAATATAACCTCCCATATGATGACATCACACACTAAACTCTAAAAATACCCACAAGTGGAATTTGAAATACTCATTTGTTCGAATTAACAGAAAAAGTGGAACAAAACGTCTCTTCCAAAGTAGTTGAAAAGGCATTTTGGCCTTTTTACCAAAAGTATTAATAGTACAGTTGTGTTCTATAGGATTGGAAAATACTGCAAGCCAGATTCGAACTTGTGTCTCCCGAATGAGCACCACGGCTCAATGTATTTGAATGCCATGGAGGAAATATCATAATTTAAAAGGATGTTATGGATTTATGAAGCTCTTTGATAGTGAAATGTCCTGAAATACAACTACATTGTGCTGTAAAACTGTTAAAAAGCATAAGCCGTTTTCCTCTGGGTCACATTTTGGTTTTACGGCACATGTGGTTGATTTTCCTGTTCAGCAGTTTGTGCGTTTTGGTTTCTGAGGCCGCACTCATCTAAACTTGCCCAACAAATGTACTTTAAAAATCAAAAATGAACAGCAACGGTGATAAATACTAATCCAATGGGAGCACTAAAGCTACTGACCTTCCAAACCACAAGCTGTGAATTTTAGTGGAAAGAATAAATATACATAAGGAGACCGGGGCCGCTGTTACACTTTTACTCCAGTGAAAATTACATAGAGTAGATTTATTTAGTAGACTCAAGACTTCTTTAAACCAAAAAAAAAAAAAAAAGAAGTAAATGTATTAAATCATGTCACTCATTGACCTGGAAAAAATGTGCATATACCCGATTTACATGTGATTGGGCAAGTTGTCACATAAATGTCAATGGTAAATAGTCTGCACTTATATAGCGCCTTTTTAACCTTTACGGTATTCAAAGCGCTTTACACTGTGACTCATTCACCCATTCACTCACACACCAATGATGGCAGAGCTGCCATGCAAGACACCAGCCTGCCATTGGGAGCAACTTGGTGTTCAGTGTCTTGCCCAAGAACACGTCGGCATGTGAAGTCGTCACACCAACCCTGCGATTAGTGGCCGACCCGCTCTACCAACTGAGCCACAGCTGCCCCAATGAAACCTTATTAAAAGCAAAAAGCAAAAATCTAAAAGCTAATGCAAACATTTTTAAAACACCGGTTTGGCCGACACATTTTGTAATTAATACACTGTATAAATTTACATATTTCAAAACACACGTGACAGCAGTTCTTGGCCCTATCCTGAGAGAAGGGATATTTTCATCTTTTATTTTGTGCTCCTCAAATGCATTTAATTAGAAATGTGGATGATTTCAGCAGGGGACCATGTGCCCATGCGAAACATGTTGTTAGTTTTAAAGCACTGGGAGATATGATGTAATGCAGCTCAGAAGATTCAACAGTACATTCACCATTTCAATTTGAACAGTAACAAATTTATAAAATTGTTATAACAAGCCTGTTAAATCACCAGCATGATAAAGTAACTACACAGGAAAATCAATTAAAGTCCATTTCTGTTACAACACAATTGTTGCATGCTACCTGGTTGGAAAAAGCTGCTTCATGGACAAGGAATTTGGTGTTTTTCTTTCTTTTTATTTTTTTTTTAAAAATCTGTTCAGCGGTACAACATGTTCAGTGACGCACACATACAGCAATAGTGCTGGAACACGACTCAATGCACACGCACAGAATAGTCAAGTTGTGTCAGGTGGTAAGGATTCAATGGAAAAAACCAAAGCTTCTTTTCTGAGGTTGGGATCTGAGGACAAAAATAAGGGATGAAAACGAATAATTCATCAAAATGATTTGGTTCTATTAACTGTTCTTGATTGTCGGCATTCATCTGCTGAACTGGATGCAGCACCGCATTAACATGTTTCCTGCACCACTGTTCAATCTACAGCACCATGGCATGATGTAGCAGAGTACCAAGCATTCGCATTGTCAACTGACTGACAGCAATATTAATTAGTAATCAGTCTATTGTGTTGTCCACGCTGGTAGCACGTGTAAAAAAATTAATTAAAAAAGTGTGACCTTTTTGTGACCTTCCAATATGATCAGTGCACAGTAGTCCAGTTCACAAATAAATGAATCTTTTTAATAAACAGTCGGACTCAGGAGTTATCGGTCTGAATCACAGTCAGTCATTAAGAGCGGTTCTCGACTTCAAGAAATGTTAATAGGATCATTTGTTAGAATCTGAATCACAATTGTAAAATTCCTTATAATTTCCATACCTATACCTTTCGTAATAAAACACAAAAGCAACGCAATAAAACGCATACCGTATATAAAACCACAATTTTTGAGTGTATGTCTGTCTATTGAGCTTTGCGCCATCACATGCACTGAACACAAACGCCATATTTAACAGTGTTAGAAAATAGACTAAAAACTAAACATGGGGTGGAAATGAACCCTGACCTTAACAGCACCACAACCAGATTTAAATAAGCTGGCAGCAGCACACACGCCACAAACAAGCGCGCTGACAAACTGCGGCTTCATTTACACGGCTATTATAGCTAGTGTAAATGCAGTGCAGACCCCTATAACTACATACAATTTCTAAAGTCTCTCTTTCTATTATAGTCCACATAGAGCATTAATATCTTTATTAATAACTGAATGTGGCAATCCACACATCTTAGCTGCTGTCGATTCTGACTTAAGACAATTAATCAAGAGAAAATAAAAAAGTCTTGATAAAGCATCCCATTTACTGCTTCCAACTACACATTCAACCGATTGCAAGCATGGAAAGAGGACACTCATTAATGAGAGCGTTCTGTATGTAATTGGGTAAGGTACCTGGGCCAACGTTGATGATGAAGGGGCTTTTGGGGATGGCGATTCCTCCAAATGTTATGTTGATGTTGTGGGGACCAGCCTGCATGGGTTTGTAGGCGCAACGGAATACGTTTTCCCCCTTGTCTTCCATGATGACCTCCACAGTGTTGTTCCTACTCTGAGGGTCTTTTATCACAGCGGTCACGTCACCCACTCCGGCTCCTGTTTAATGACGAGGGAACAAAGTTCAAGACTTGGGGCCTTCGAAACACTTTTGGGACAATAAGAAGTAATTTTGGAGACATAATTTTGCCAAGTAGGACAAGGTCCTGGATCAAAATCCTTGGATTCCTGGAACAACATTCCTATGAATCAATTACATTTTGAGGATTATGTCTTCTGAAGCGGTTTTGGGTGAGAACAGACCAAAACAAACTTTTTTTTTTCCCCCCCACTATAAATCTTGCCATCTGCCGTCTCCTATGCACGGTTATAATTTGAAGCTCAAATACACTTCCTCGTGCTTGATGCATCCGAAGAGCACGTGCACAGTGGATGAACAGACAGTTTATATGGACAGAGATTACCTTTATGCTGCCTTTGATTGTTGAATGGATATATTATTATATATATATTAAAATATCTTTAATAGAAAGTCATAACAGTTTAAGACAGAAAAGGGCTGAGTAAATGAAGAATGGTCATTTATGGATCAACTATTCCTTTAAGACATCAAAGACATTTGAGACAATCAACACATTGGGAGTCTTCAAGACTTTGGGACAATCAACACATTGACAGTCAACAATCTGATTGGTTCATAGGAATGTTGATTCAAGACCTCATCCTACTTGGAAAAATTATGTTCCCCGTCTTGATGGTCCTTCAAGACTTTGGGGCCTTCATGACAGGGACCATAATTAAGAACCTGAATCAACATTCCTATAAACCAATCTGATTTTTCTTTAGGTTAAGGGTTCAGATTTAGGAAAAGAGCTTTAACAACATTCTAATAACCCATCATACCTTCTGATTTAAGGGGCATTTAGGGTTAGGAATATGTTTAACAAGAATGTTTTTCCAAGACCAACAAAAGATGCTGACTTACAGTAAACTTCAAAGGCCTTTGAGACATTGGGGCCTTCAGGAATATGGGGCAGTGTGCCACTTTTTTCTTCTTTTAGAAAAGCTCAAATTCAAATCAGAGAAGAGTTTTCAAAACATAGTAATGCAGCATATTGACAAAACAGTGTTGTGAATTTACGCAGGGTTTGGACAGAAAACATCAGAAACTATAGAAACGTTGGATGTCAAAACCATTTTTTACAGTAATCAGGCTCACTTTGAGGCGGTTCTAATTGGTTCATACCTGCTGTGTAGATGTCAAAATAGGTGGGTTTGTTGGCAATGTTGCCCAGTGGTTCCAGTCCGGGCCCTTTAGCCGTGACTTTAGTGGGATCTCCCTGTGCTTTGTCCACCTCTACTTCAAATGGACTCTTTGGGATTTGTTGTCCAGCAAAAAGTACGGTTACCTGCAAAATGCATGCAAAACACAATGACCCTATATTTCACAGAATGAATCCTGGTGAATTTACATTTATCTCCCTATATGACCATTACATTGAAACGCTCTTAAGGATGCCGTTTATTTTAGCCGATGAGAGAATGCAATTTATCCTGACCTTGTGAGGTCCCATGACCTGAGGGATGTAGGTCACGCTGTACGTCTTTTTGCTTTCGTTCAGCATGGGTTTGACCTCTTCTCTGCAACCCTCAGGGTCTTCAACGTAGACGGTGACCTGCCCTTGACCTGCACTGAAGGTGTCCACCGTAAACACAGCGGGACGCATCACTCTGTTACCCGTCGGCTCAATACCTGCAAACACACGATGGATCAAAGACACCAGATGAGAAGTAAATTAAAGAACAGCAAGAATTCCCACTTTTGGTGCAGTCCAGTGATTTCCCAAGCAGGAAGCCCTCACCCGTAACTTGTGGAATGTGATATGAAAAGTGAAGCTGTGATTGTAAATCTCTGACCGCACTGCAATAAATGGTTTGCTTACTCAGTATTTATGTCTTGTTTTCTTGTAAAAATGTCTAAACATATTTAAAACAAGAAACTTTAATAATGGAAGATATTAAGTCCTGTTTTCAGAGAGATCTAACAAAAATTTGTAAGATGTACTTTAAATTGTTTTTCTCCCCATTGGCAAATGGTTTAATATTAAGCATTTCTAGATTTCTTGGTAACAAGACTTAATATCTAATGTAAATGTATCTTGTTCTAAAGATATTTTATTTACTTATTTATTTATATGGATATTTTTAACTGGAAACAAGTCAAAAATACTGAGTATTTTTTTATACACTGTATATTCCTTATTCAAGCACAACAGAACCACGTTCTATGGCATATAAAATGAAATTCGACTTTGCACAGTGACACTGCAAATGAGATATGATTTCCATACATGGTTTAATTTTAGCCCTAAATAGACGCAATAGGCATTCAAACAAAAATGACACGGTTTAGCACTCTTGAAAGAAAATGTCCCCAGGTGTAACACCGGTGTCATGGATAAATTCCCCCATTAGCCCTTCTCCATCATGGCCTCCTAATATTCCCCATCCATTAATTGGCTGCATCACTCTACTCTCTCCTCTGCACCAGTAGCTGGTGTGTTGTGAGTGTACTGGGGCAGTATGGCTGCTGTCCCATCATCCAAGTGGATGCTGCACATTGGTGGAGGTTGAGGAGAGTCCCGTTCACTGTGTAAAGCGCTTTGAGTGTAGTGTCAGAAAAGCGCTATATAAAATGTAATGTTCATTCATTCATCACATCTAGACTGACAAAATCCCCACTGTTTAAAAGAGTGATGTAAGAATATGTATTTATTGCTTAAAACTTTAGGATGTATGCTATGGACAGGGCAAGTATATATAAAATAAATACTAAGCTCAGGGTAAAAGCACTAGAACCTAACAAGCAAAGCACTTTTCATGCCCTGAACAAACAACTTCAGTCTCTTAAAAACCTTGTAGCAGTAAATCTTGATTTTGGTCGCCACTTAAGGGCCCCTTGTTTAAGTGCTTCACGCAAGAGCACTGCTAAAATGTAGCTTTACCATCAAGGAAAATACTCTTCAAAAGTTGAAAAATGCCTTCAATGCTTTTCAAAGTTTTAAACTTAAAATTAATTTATATAATATTATATTTATATAAATATTTTATGGTTTCGATTTTGTATCCAATTTAATAATACATTTTTCTAAAAATACAAAATATTTGTTTATTTCAAGGTTTAATTAAAATTTTGAAACCCAGATCTACAACATGGACTTTTCAAACCCCATTTCAAAATATATTGACCATCAGTCATGTATAACTTAAACACTAAAAAAAAAACGTAACACTTGGTAGGACGTTTGTCCGGCACAAAATTGTCCGACACAAACTTGCATTTTCATAAAACAATGTTGAAGGAACCCTGAACAAGCACAAGCATGTGGAAATTGGTAGTGCAAACCTTTATAGTTGAGGCAAATCACACATGCACTTGGAAAACCCCACAAAGCCACACGCAAACTCATAAAACACATTATTTCCAACCAGTAATTCAATTTGCTACTGAAAACAAAAGCTCTACACAGGGAACATGTATGATTTAGGAAACAAGGGTGACTGTGTCGCCTTTTAAATTAGTTTGTATATTTATTTAGTCCTTTCAGAGAGGAGTCGATCACTTAATGGATCCATAACCGCGACATTTTTATTCTAAACAGTAAATTACACGGACTTTCGGCTTTGTTGAGTCGGCACCCTGGATGTTTGAAAACAGTGGTGAAGATCTCCCAGTCTGAAGACTGCAGCCGTCATAACCCATCCAGTCATTGGTGTTAATTACAGCATTCAGTCATGGAACATTTGTGCAGGTCACCTCTGGAGTGGGAGTCATAACTCAAACTCATTAGCTACCAGTTTTACTGGTTAAGCCCAATTTACAACAGGCAAGAGGCACATTTTCACACCATACATCAGTCCACAACATAACATTGCATGAGAATTTTGCATTTTCACAGCACTAATTTATATGAGCAAACACAAAGTTCAAAGCTGTTGTAGGCAAGGAAACTCCAAATGAAATCATTTAATAAATATTAGAATATTTATATAGAGTTAACCGATAACCACAACCCTGAAAATGAAAGACACGATGTTAAAATTAAAAAGCAACCCAAAGATGATACTTGTGCTAAAATGAAATACAACAGATATTATTGATTTATTTTGCAATTTAATGATTTTATAGTTTAACAATTAGAGATCAACCAAAATTAGTATTTTTTTTTCCCCCAATTTTCTCCCAATTCGGAAAGCCCAATTCCCAATGCTTAGTAGGTCCTCGTGGTACCACGGTTACTCACTTCAATCCAGGTGGTGGAGGACGAGTCTCCGTTGCCTCCACTTCTGAGACCGCCAATCCGCGCATCTGATCACGTGACTCGTTGTGCATGACACCGCGGAGACTCACAGCATGTGGAGACTCATGCTACTCTCCACGATCCACACACAACTCACCACACGCCCCATTGAGAGAACCACTAATCACCACCACGAGGAGGTTACCCCATGTGACTCTACCCTCCCTAGCAACCGGGACAATTTGGTTACCCCATGTGACTCTACCCTCCCTAGCAACCGGGCCAATTTGGTTACCCCATGTGACTCTACCCTCCCTAGCAACCGGCCCAATTTTTAAGGTTGCTTAGGAGACCTGATGATAGTCAGGGTGATAGTCACCAATATTATCTTTTAATGTTCAATACAAAACAGAATAAAGTGTCCGATAACCGATATACACAGCAGATTTTTAATTCTTGTTGTATTTTTGTTTTTAGGCCCAATAACTGCTTTACATAATTATTGCGCACAGTCTACAAATAATTAATTGAACTAGTTTTAGTTGCAGTTTAAACTTATTCAAAGCCCCTCAATTAATAAACATTTAAAATGTAAAGTCTTCTGTGTCTAACTTTTTTGTTAAGCCTGATATTAAAAGAACCAGTCACCAATTAAGTGTAAATATCGGTTAAAAATATCAATGAAGTCGATTATCGACCAAACTCCATTAACAACATTATGTATAAAAAGATTTAAATATTTAATGGTTTCGTTTAGAGTAAACCAAAAAATGAGCAGTTTCCATTGGTTGAACTCATGTTAAACATGTTAACGGAGATATTTACATTTGTTTGACGCTGCTAGATTTTAATGTGGTCAACACATTTACCCAAGTTACATTTATAACTGTGTGTTTAATAGAATCATACCTGTATTATAACATTTGAAACTGCAACAAACAAAATTATGTGGTCATTATTTTCTTTCTTGAAAAGTAACAAAATTATTTTAGTTTAGCTTCAGTTTTTCAACTTAGTTTTGACTTATATTTCAGTTAACAAAAAAGTTTGCATTTAGTTTTCATTTATGATAATACATCACCACATCTGTCATCAACGACATTGTGTCTCTGACAGTTATGCCAAGTTGCTTTTGACAAAACCATCAAATCTGACAAGGATCGATAGAACTGTGGAATCCTGAAACCAGAGTGGCACTGCCAACCAGCCTTGAAACACATATTTGGGTGATTTGTTGATAACGAGATACAGCACTTCAAAGAATACTCACATGATATCTTCTCGTTTCTATGTAAACAAAAACAACAGGACTAAACAGATACTACAGTAGATCAGTTTCACCGAATGTGACCGGATTCTTCATATAAACTCCCACTGAAGCCTGCGAAAGCATCTCTCACCTGGACCGTAGGCACGAGCCTTCTTGGGGTTGAGTTTGGGTTTGAGCGGGGCTCCAGGCTTCAGTTTGGATTTGGGGAACTGTGACAGATACGTCATAACGGACTGTTCGTCCACACTGGGATCAATGATCTCCTCCGGAGCGATGACCTAGAATGGAACAAGGTGTTAAAGGTGTTCTCCATACAAACGGAAGTCTGTCAAGTTCCAAAAATTACATTTATTTTTGTATTGGCATCCTTTTAAAGACCATAGAGATGTCACAAATATAAATACGCTGCCAGTTATAAATGGAGCCAGAATGATCTTAAAATATATTTACAAAATACAATTCAGAAATGCACAAGTGAGAGCACAAATATTTCCCCAATTGCCCACACAAATACAACTCAAATTTGTTTTACAAATACGCATCTATCAAGTTCTTGAATTAATTAGCATTAAAAGAATTGTGAATGTTGTTACATTTATTTATGGATCATTGAATCTGCATTTGCAAATGCCTCCGCTTCTGAGACCATCAATCCGCGCATCTGATCACGTGACTCGTTGTGCATGACACCGCGGAGACTCACAGCATGTGGAGACTCATGCTACTCTCCACGATCCACACACAACTCACCACACGCCCCATTGAGAGAACCACTAATCACCACCACGAGGAGGTTACCCCATGTGACTCTACCCTCCCTAGCAACCGGGACAATTTGGTTACCCCATGTGACTCTACCCTCCCTAGCAACCGGGACAATTTGGCCAATTTTCACTTTGGATTTGTGTGTGGCTATTAGTTATACAGTGTTGCCAAGGATGGTCATTTCACAGCTGAATTCTGCCATTGACCAATCACAATCAAGTGCCGTGTAACAGCACAACAGTGCCCACCTACTTTTTCAGCCATCTTGGTTCCAGAAGTTCTATTCCCATTTATTTTTCCATAGGGACTTCATAAAATCCTTCATAAAAGAGTTGTAAGCCATGAACCGAAGCAACCAGCTCCGAGGTGACACACAACATTACAAACTTTGATTTGAAGCTAAAAAGAATTTGAAAATCAGACCAAAAGACACATTTACAAGACTGTGCACTTAATGTCTTCCATGAGGGAATAAACTACAATCCCATGAAGAATTGTGAATGACGGAAATGAATCGTTTTATATTTTCCCAACATATTTCATTCGATATAAAGTTGTTGCTTTATAAGTAAAGAATCAATATTTTTAAAGTATACAGAAAAATATTCAGATATATGCCAATGTGTAGGTAGTGTTCGTTTACCTAGTCATTCATGTTTAATTGTAGGTCCGTTTTTTATTTAAACTACCTCAGCTGCAAGTTTGAAATGAATCCCTAACGGAGATTTAAATAAGAGTTTAAACAGGATTATAGTTCATTCAGATTTACGTTGAAATTTAAACTGAGGTCAAACAGTAACCCTGAGGGTTTTTAAACAAGGTTAAAGATTGGTGTAACAAAATTATTAGACAAACCTTGATTTAATCTAAATTCAAGATTACTCCTTGTTGGTGCCCACCCTTAGTGTCATAAATCTGAATCTACTTATCTACGGTCATAAGCTCCAAATTGATTTATGAATAAGACAAGGGTCTTGGTTGTCCTAACTGAACATAAAATATATAAATCCTGAAATCCACCTATTAATCAGGACTGAAAATATGTGTGTTTGCCGAGGAGTGATTGAGATATGGAGAGTATTGTATGAACTTTGAACATTTGACTACCTCCTCTTAGGCAAACAGTGCAGCCTTTACTGGCAGATTTGCATGCAAACTATAAATACATTAGCATTATTACAACAAAGATCCATCCTTATTCTTATCTACAGCCTATTAGCATGAATGGGGAGAAAGGAAAATACCATAAGCATCTGTCACTGTAGTGGGAACTCTCAAACACGTGACTCAGCAGATCTAGGGTGCATTTATGATGTTTAACGGGAATCTAATGGTAATTTAATGAGGGTTCAAAGGTCTCCGGCTCACCTGTGGAATTCCGAGCCAGTCGTCAGCGAGCTGCATAGCCTCGGTGGCATTTTCTACTGGCTTCTGTGAGTCCCAGATCTCCCAGTCAGGGCACAGGCCTTTAAAACACAAATGGCTTAACATTTCAGAACGGCACTAATATAAATATCTTCAAAAACATGACAAATGGAATTGATGCATGTCACCAACTTTCTAAGAGTTGGTGTGGTTGACAGTGCTAAGTGTCCTGTGTGGTTGCTAGGCAGTTGATGATGGTAGAAGGGGTGTTCTGAGTGGTTGCTAAGGTGCAACAAAGCAGTCGCTAGGGTGTAACTAAATGGTTAATACAGTGTTAAGCAGTTGCTGAGGCGTGGATACTAGGTCGGATCAAAGCAGTTGCTAGGGTGTAACAAAGTGGTTGCTAAGGCCTTCTAAATGGTTAGAGAGAAACAAATATGTTGTTGGGCAGTTGCTAGGTGGTTGATTAAGTGTTTTTTGTGGTTGCTAGTGTGCAATAAATTAGTTGCTAGGTTGTAAGTGGTTTGTCAAGGTGTTCTTTTTGAGTGCTAGGTGGTTGCTATGGTGTTTGGGGTTGTTGGGAAGCCATTACAAGTTGTTGCCAAGGTGCTACTTAGTGGTTAATGACTATTAAATATTTGCTAGGGTATAACAATGTGGTTGCTATGTGTTCTGTTGGGTTGCTAGGGCATAACTTAAGCTGTGCAATTAAGAGGTTGCTAGGCAGTTGCTAGGCAGCTGCTAGGCAGCTGCTAGGCAGCTGATAAAGTGTTTTGAGTGGTTGTGTTCTGGATGGTTAGGGCCTAATTAAGCAGTTGCTGATGTTTTTTTGATTGGTTGCAACAAAACAGTTGTTGGTTGTTGAAAGGCATTCCCAAGTGGTCCAGAGTGGTTGTTAAGGCCTTACTAAGTGGTAACTGATGTGTTCTTTGTGGTTGCTGGGGCACAACTATGCTGTTTTCAGAAAGCAACTAAGAGGTTGTTAGCCAGTTCCTAGGTGGCTGATAAAGTGTTTTGGGTGGTTACTAGGCGGTTGTTATGGTGTTCTGTTATGGTTGCTAGGGCATAATTATGCAGTTGTTAAGTTGTTTATGTTATGGTTGCTAATTGGTTGCTATGGTGTCTGGGGTCATTGGAAAGTCATTACTAAGTGGTTGCTAAGGCCTTACCTAGTGGTTGCTAAAGTTTTTTAAATTGTTGCAAGGGTATAACAATGTGGTTGCTATGGTGTTTTAAGGGGTTACTAGGGTGTAACTAAAGCTGTTCTTAGGTTGTCAGGCAGCCGCTAAGTGGTTGGTAAGGTCATTTGCTATGGTGTTATGGGTGGTTGATAGGCTGTTGCTATGGAGTTCTGGGTCATTAGTACTACTAAGTGGTTGGTGGGGCTACTCCAATGTTGTAAACATAACAGGTACTTTGTTCAGACAGTTCTGCCATGCAAGACTTATTCACAACTGTGTTTTGTGGTCAATTCAATGTCTCTATGCAAAAATGGACCAAACAATTCCAGCTGTCCAATAAACACAACAAACCTTTGCATAAAAAAAAAAAAACCTTCTCAAACACACACTTTAACCTTTGATGTTTAACTCAAACATTCAGACCATCACCTGGAGCACAGCTGTCCACCAGAGCTCCCAGCGCCCTGCCATTCCTCCAGTCCTGACTGAAGTTGGTGATGGGGAGGTCGGGCACTTTGTTCTGGATCCAGCCCAGCAGTCTCTGCTTGGGCGTTTGTTTCTTGGCTTCATCATCATCCTCATCCTCCCATACTGGCATGGAGATGGAGTAATGGAGAATGAGGGTCCACACCATACCCAGAATCAACTTCAGATTGCCATCCACAATCGCTTTGCTGTCTGTTGGATACAAGAAGGTTAAATGAGCGTGCTATATTTGGGTTAATTTTGGGGTAAACTACCCTTTAAGATTAGAGTTAATAGGAAAAATTAGCATTTGGTTTAATTCACTTGAAATGTTTCCAGGAGTTTCCGCAGCTGTTAGTTATTATTAAGAGTACGAGAGACATCTCTGTTCACAGAACAGCCGTAAGCTTCTGCACACTTCACCCGCTGGTTGAGTTTAATAACTGCAGGCGTGCGTTTGTGGGTGTGGTAGACAAACACACACATGCTTGGTGTCCTGTACTATCAGCGCTCTTCAGCAAACATCCTCTCTGCTTGCCGTAGAACAATCATCTGAGGTGAACTTTAGCACACTGCAAAGCAAAGATCAGGGCTGACAGGAATCAGAGCTAAGCTAGCCTGAAATTAGTTTTCATTGAGTTTTTCTTAAAATTGCAGACCCTGATTGGTTTGGAAACACTTTGTGTCAATAAAATGGGCATTAACGGGAAAATGTCACATGACCCCAATCGTTAGCTTGTGTTAATCATGACGATGGTATTGAAAGCCAATTTATTGTACGTGATTATGGATTGATCTTTATGGCATATTGAGCCGATCTGCAAACGGGACACTTCCAGGAGTGCAACACAAATATCTCCAGCACATTGAACAAATGAATGGCCACTGTTAGTGATTAATTTAAATCGCAGCATCATCCGTTTATTTATTAAAGTTTCTTTTTCACACCATTCAAAATACTAGACGACAGTCACAGAAGCCCACAAAACATAAAACATCATTTCTGTGCATGAAGATGTTTTAAATGAAAATACCAAACAAAAAAAATATATTTTTAAACCTATATATATGCCTTTTCTTTACACAAACTTAAATTAGTTTTACCCTGTTCTGACGAAACAGTCGGCTCAATACTCGGATCAGAATATTCTGCAAGACTATAAATGAAATATTTGTCCAATGCCGAGTTCACTTTCAGAAAATGAGCTTTTAAACATTTAAATACTTTAAATCTAACCATCTTTACCTCAGATCACATACAGAAAGATCCGGCACTACTTTTGCCATGACGATCCGCTTTCGGGTCGGAACCGGTGCCAACCTGCGATATGCCCAACATCAGGGCCAATATTACAGTCCTATCAGTAGGGCAACTGCTCCCTTTTGAATGCAATTCTTCCTCTTCTGATTGCTTTTATTTGTCAATTAAAATGACCATAAGATGACCAATTTCATTGAATTGTCTAATTTTACCCAAATTTCAGAGGAAAAAAATTAGGGACATCTGGGACGCAAATTAGTGACAAACACACATTTCTGAATGGAAAAAGCTTCAGGGCACATTTATTTTGCGCTAAACCAAAACTTATGCACTGGGCACTCAGAAGTCACCAATTAATTTTAGTGAATAGGTTGGTAGAGTTGTGATTTAGGAATCCAATAAAGTGAGAAATCAAGCTTGTGTAGTTCAAAGCACTCGTGTTGCCTTAAAGGAACTTTGACTAAACATATTTAATAGACTGACAGTAGCAGAGCTGTTTTCAATATAGCATAACTAACTATAGCATGAAAAATGCGATGTTGATGTTATTCGTCACATTATATTACGCACAATCGGTTAGTATGAATGCAACACACTTGTCTTTCATTACAAAGTGCGCTACGACACATTTCAGTGTAACGCCACACTGAAAAAAATGCTTTGAATTTACATTTAATCATCTACATATTTGTTCCTCTTGTTTTAGCTCATTATCAACATTTAAGAATTTAAAAATAAATGGAAAAAATATATATTATATATTATATATTTAAAATTGACCCAATTGTGTAGCCTCAAAGCGATTTTTCCATGTGTAATTTTTCCATGATTTATTTCTTATATTTTTCATAATATTTGTCGTCACGCTCTGATTTATAAGGTTATGCTATTTAGCCAATGTTTAGCTTGCAATAACATGCTTGAGTAAAGCAACATACAGCATGTTGTTTGTGTACCGAATCCTCAATCTAAGCAAAAGCTCCACAATTGTAACCTATACAGTAACAGAATCGGTTCCCAAAATAACAACATTAAACACTATTAAGTCTTGCCATTTTCTCATCTTGCTCAAAAATGCATAAAGAAATAAAATCACCTAATTTAAACAATTTTACCCTCTGCATCAAGTCCCATGAAAAGCATGCTAGGAACTACAAATCCCCTGCCCAAATCCCCTGCCCAAATCCCCTGCCCAAATCCCCTGCCCTTGTTGTTAAACAGACTTGATTGGTTCACATTCACCCTACATAACGTCATCTAATAGAGTGCACATTTAAGAAAACTACATTACTCGAAAGCAAAGAAAACAAGTTTAGAAGAGAAAAAAATTGATTAAAAATGATTTAGTAAAACCAGACAACCAGCATTTTCCCGTTATTTCAGTGCAGGTAAAAGTGAGATTTTCTAGCTCGATGCGTTGGTGTTCACATACTTGAATTTCACACCTAACAGAGATGCTTATTGTTTTCATGCATGATAGATGCTCTAATTGTAAATTGAATCATCTGATATTTATGTACAGTATTTAAAATATATTATTTGCTTGAGTAAATGCAACGCTGTTTTTTACTCCCAAGTAACGTGTAGTGTGGCGAACTACATTTTCAAAAGGGTAACTTGACTATCTTAACTACTGTAGGTAAATGAGTAGCTTGTAGATTGGGAAGCTTTTTTCAAAATAGTCTCCCCAACAATGATGCATTCCAACTTAGTAAAAACACTGAATAATGTGTACATTTTTTTGCCAGCAAAAATCAGCCAGCAAGTAACTGAAAAAAAAATACCAAATTTGAGCGTTAAAATGAAAAAAATAACCAAGTGACCCTGGTTCACTCTCTACAGGGTCATGTGTATCAGTCGACACCCACACTGGTACAACAAACCAGACGGTGGAATGTTCTGGCAGTGCTTAGAGAGGGCGGGACGGAAGATTCAGTGTATCTCTGGACTGCAGGCCATGGCCAAGCATAATTCATTAGCGATGGACTCAAGGGATAAAGCCGAGGTTCCAGTTTAATGGGATCTCCATACTCCCCTTGTGAGGGGGGAACAGCTCAACAATAGAACAACACTACTGCTGATTGTTCACATTCAGGGAGCTACAGAATGAAGGTTGCCATGACAACAGGAGTTGGATCAAACTGGTAACCTTCATGAATAATAAATGAATGCCAGCAAGTTTAGTAAAGTTGCAAATAATAAATGCACATAGACCACAGATATTGTGCTTAAATGTTCATGCTGAGAGAACACAGAGAAGTTAAATTGTTGAAAACGGTGTCCTTAAAATCTTTATGCTCCTATTAAGAGACATTCCAACTGGATGATATCAAATGAGGAAAGGATAAATCCAACCAGACGTCTAAAAACATTACAAAGGTGTCCAAAATTGTGTCCAAACACTGACAATCCAATAATGATAATACGACTACCTGAAATGAGTCAGTACGTGTCCTTACAGTGCCACTAAAAATGGGGAAGATTTAGTGAATCGCACGTGAAGCCTAAAAACATACAAAATGTAAGAGTACAGTAAGATGACTAGTCCAAGAGCTGGCGGTGGGGTCACTTCAAACTATTGCCACATTTTACAGGTCAAACATTACAACACGAAGATTCAAAATTTGTAGGCCACATCCACACGAATTTATTTGACATTTCTTTCTTTAAATTTGATCCTTTCGAAACCCCAAATGTTCATGGAGGAAAATGCCATTCCTGTGTGAATAAGTTGCACCATAAATGTAGCGAAATCATTTGGCATTTATGTCTGGCGAAATCAGGCAAACTCTGAATTGCTCTTTGTTTATGACTCGAAGACATGACCAACAGAACGTAGCAAAAAATAAAGATGAATGCAAATACAGAAGTAGTTTGAGAATGTAGGGAGAGCACTTGATTGCGTCAATCACAGTGAGTCATGCGAGGGGGCAGGCGATGCAGAGCTCTTTTGGTGTGCTTCGTTTGCCACGATTCTCCAGTAGCTGGATTTTAAATGGAATTGCTCCCCCCCCAAGTCCAGACTGTTGTGCTCCGTTTCGCATGCTCAAAGCTTACCATTATAGCAGCTCTGTAAGTATTAGACCCACTGACTGTATAGCCTCCTTTAATGCAGGAAAACGTAAGCTTAATAAAATGTTTGCACAGATTCCTCTTGAATATATGTGTGCAGCTCCAAGCATCAGCAAGGGTCAAGTAGGGTTTGTAAAGGTAAACCCATGAGCTTGAGTGCTAGTTCTCTAGGTGCCTGGAGCTTTAATATTGATATCTCCTTGTGAACGGCTCTACATTAGATCAACAAATACTTCTGCAACTGAAGAATTATCATCAGACCAGCTGTAGATTGTTCCTCTTTAATATTGCATGGAACCACTGCCATCATGGAGGGTGGCCAACCAATATGATGCAATTCTGAAGCTCAAAATTAGCATCTGTTCACTGAGAATCCAATGAGCTGTGTGTTAATCAAACTATTGCATTCAAAACGGCCATAAAAGCCCAGTGACGCAACTTCACAATGAAAATGTCTGTTTCTCTTATAGTGGTAAAGTATTGTGTAATTGCCATTGAAAACAATTGAACAACAACTGGCTTGCTAGGTTATAAAATTCTCCAATAAATTAGTCAATAAGCAAAATTAAACATACCAGTCTAACAGCAATTCTGCAACAGTAGGTCGAAAGTTCTGCAGCTGAAATCGGTGAATCTGAAATCTTAAATCACTGCCTCCAGTGGATGAAGTGGGAAGTGTTGTTGAACACGTGAGCATTGAGCTCCAGTTTCAAGATGAAATGTCCACATAGTGGCGCCAAAAGCAAGTTGCATTTTTAGTTGTTAATGGTGTAATAGTCAAGAGGAATGTTTTTTTCCCAAGCCTACCCCCTAACCCAGACCACACCCTAAACCTAACCTTCAGTGGAGTAAACATTTAATTTTAGAGTGAAAAATGCAACCTTCAAATCGTGCGTGTAAAATACGCATTTACATGCATGGTCTTAAACCAGGGGTTTTCAAAGTGTGGATAAGTAAGCCCCCAATTTACAAGACTGCACCCCCTGTATTTATTATTGTCTTTATTTATCTTTTGATTTTACTTTACTTTTTAACTTTACTCTCCGTGGTCTTAAATTATCCAATTATGCTCAATAAGCAGACAAGGTGTGTGTTCATGTGAATGCATTAAACAGCGTTCTTTATCAAAAGTCGTCGTTGAACAAGGGTGGATTTTTCCCCCATTATGCAGATTTTCAGCTTAAAATCGCATGCCTCTAAGGTTTGCCGTCAAAAGTAATGAATAACGTGATTATTTCAAACGTCATGTAAACATGGATTTCTTGCCTTGTCGGATTTTTCTAAACTAGCTACTTTTTCAGAGTACTCAAACAAGTTAAAAAAGGTTTTAGTCATTCTGTAAATAATTACACCATTATTTCATTCTTTCCCCTCACTGGCGTGACTCCTTTGGCTCTGCTTTTATGAGATTAGGTGTGAATCAGAGGCACGACTGCAGAATTTCCTCAGGGCGGGTCTCCTTAACTCAGAGCATTACGCCAACCACTCTCTCATGCCTGAGATATAATAAGGGTTTACCCACAAACACTGAGAGTACGTGGGCTGCTGGGATCTCCAATGGGCAGATTTGATTTCTCAGATCTTTCCATACTGTCAGAGGGTTTTGGATTTCAACTCCTCTGGAAAAGGACTTGCAGCATTCACGTATCAACATAAAGACATCAAATGGGGGACCAGAGTTGGGGAATTACTACAAAAAGGGGAGGCGTTACAAACTGTAACGTTTTGGTTAGATATAAACAATTCGTAAGTTAAGTCTCACGAAAAGTGTAAACACGGTCACGTTCTCAAAATGTCGTTTGAGTATACCAACCAGTTCAACAGTGGCTCGACCAATGACATGAGTTTGGGCCGTGACTATCTCCTTTCAGGAAGTCGAAGTCTTTGAGAAACTTGTTTAACAACCGTTCCGTTTGGTGACAAAGTACATTTGCAGTAGTGTGACGGTCATTTGGCTGTTTAGCTTTTCTAGTAACAAGCGTCACAAAGCATCGCTGTTTTAATATATGGTTTGTGCACACCGCTTTACAGGCAAGCAAACTGAAGGAATGATCAAACATACTCTCCTGAACTCCCCTGTATCCTATATGTAGCATTGAATCAGATTCATTGAGGGGAGTCGTTCCGTTTGGACGATTCGTTTAAAATGAACCTTTCAAATAAATCATTTTGAGCAAAATATTGAGTAAAATGCAGCTGTTCACCATGTTTTTGACTAGGAGGTATTCTATATTTCTGTTGTATTTAGGAGTATAATACACAGAGTATCTGTTCAAATGTAATGCCGTCACTGTAATTGAGGATCATTCATTCAAAAGCCTTTTGGCTTAGCTTCAGTTATGTCATTGAACAGTCCTTATGTGGCTTCAATGTAGTTATAGATACTTTTTAAAAAGTGAAGCTTGACTGTAATGTAACTATTCATTTTGAGTAGCTTGGAAAACTACCAGCCTGACCTTTATGAATATTACATGACTGACGATATTTATGCAAAATTACATTATGTGGTTCTTTACACGTATCGTGGCGGTTTCGATGTGAATGTCCACTAAGTGGCGCTCATAGCGAGTTGATACTCAACTGATGATCTGCCATTTTTCTTGTGATTTGTCTGAAAGAAAATAAGTCGTTGTTGTTGTAGTATGTCTAGGTTTCATTTCACTAGGAAATTCCCGCAATACGAACAACGAGCCACATAAAATGTAGCAACATGATTCTATGACAGACAGAGATATAAGAGTACACTGAAAAAAGCTTTACTTCATTTTCATTCATGTTTACAAGACAAAATATCACTTTTAAGCTGAATTTAGAGAGTTGTATAAATTAAATGAATAATCTTAAATTCCCTGAACTTCTTTTGCTTACAAATCCATAACATTAACATTTTAAGTACTAACTCAAACAATAGTAGTGGGGAATACCCATAAGCCCTTTGTTTGGTCAAAAGAAACTTATGTGGGCATTTAATTCATTGCAATTAAGAATTCATAGAGATTTAGCTCTTTTAAGTATTAATGATGTTGTTTTACTGTAAAGAGCCGTTGTGTGTAAAGTCACCATTAGGGCGAGAAGTGTTCCACAAGTGGTCAACTTGGACCCGGTTCAGTCCATGCAAGTTATTGATGTGCATGTGAACATGCTTAGCTGGAGTGCAGCTTTATGAGCACTTCTTTGGGGAATCAATTTTAATGACTGTTCTCAGTTGTTATTCTCTTAAGAGCCAAGTAAATGAAGTAGAAAGAGTGATATAAATGTTCATTTGAACCTTTATATTAGTTGATAAATCTTATTTGTGTGACAAATATTTGTAGGTAAATAAAGTTGCACAAACTGATACAGTCGTGTATATCTTACAAAGGTTTCATCGCTGTGCTGATAAAAAAAATGACCATTAGTTGAACGGACTTTAAATATATATGAAGCATTTTTGTTTCACACCAAGTACATCCAACAAATTTTTTTCAGTACAGATTTATTGTTGTTGAGTTAAAGGCCTAAACTTGGAGCAGCTTGGCAGACGATAGTTTAGGAGGGATCTGGTTGTTTCCCACCGCACGACACATGGGGAACATTTCAGTCATTCACAATGATAAAGAGACATCTTGGAAAAAGCCTTAAATAATTTTCCACCAGTATAAGTAAAAATAATCCTCACTGGTCAAACTCAACAGTCAAGATCACAGGCCAAAAAAGGGAAATTTACGTTTCATTGGGATTGTTCAAAAGGATTGAGATGAGTCGGACCTGTCAGAGTTAAGCCCGGCCGTTTGACAACAGGCACATGCGCGAGAGCAGCATCTGGAAATGTGTTTCGGCTGGAGGAACATACAGAGACTCCACCCATAAAAGCATCATACAGTATCCACATTACATCTCTGTTCATCGCATGGCCACGGCCAGCCCAAACTGAACATTAGGAAGAGGTTTGGGAGAGGGAAAACCGTCCAGAAAAAGAAGGGAAATAGTTCAGATGCAGATATACACAGTGGGTAAATCACCCATAAAAGAAATGAGAAACGGAGGCGCATTTTTAAATATTTTGAATCGTGATGTGTATTTTCAAGATAATGAAGCACCCCTACCTAAATTATTATTATAATGCGAAATTATATATAATAATTTCGCATTATAATAATATATAAATAATATATATAATATATAAAAACACACACACACACACACACACACACACACACACACACTTTAAAATATTTATCTTTGCAGTATTTGAAGTGTGTTTTGATTTTAATAAAATCATTATAGTAATGTTTTACTGTTATACCATAAAAACGGTGTATTAGTGTAAATTAGAACACATATATTTGCGACACACATTCAACACGTGTCCACACAAGTTCTCATTACTGTAATGCAGGTGGGGGGGGTGGGGGGGGTATAAAACATTTGAACCTCATGGTACTATTTGCTGTAACGCCTTTAAAACAATAAGTAAAATTTTAAGATCTTCATTGAGAATAATGAAAGTCCTAAAATTTACTTTATTTTCCGCAACACAAAATAGAATTGCTTCCTTCTTTTGTTTTAATTTTGTTGTGAAATATGACCCAGACATGTTTTCATGAGTCAATCATGTAGTATAAAACTTATTCAAGTATTAGACAGTCTGTCAATCAAACGCCGGTATCAGTGAAACTAAACACATCATTTTAAAACAAATCAAGAATGCAGACGATCACTCATCTTGAAACAAAAATGAAAGCAGCAGTCATCCATTGACCAACATCCGGCAATACACACAGATTAAATGATTGAGGGATAGAGATCAGTGCTTGTGCTGGTCACCGTGGAGACCAAGCAAACCGAAAAACAACAATACTTGAGGAAGAGGGAGGCAGGACTGGTTTCCAGACAATTCGTCTGTTATTGCAACACTTGCAGACCTCTTGAAGGCCACGAGCTGCAGGATATAGTAACAATTACATCTCAAAGTCTAGATACAAAATTAAATATATTAGGCCAAGATGTCAAAATTCTAGAAATGTGTGTCTTTTTTTCCCCAAACAGAGGAAACTGTTGTTTCAACCAAGTATATTCAAAATGCTAACAGCAAGTCAAATACAGTAAGGAACAATCTAGTGTTAAATAATCATGGCGTACTTTCTCAAGTCTTTCCAAAAATAAACTAAGCGCGTGTTCAGACTTGTAGTTCAGTTCTCTTGATCCACTTGGTTCGTGTAGCGTTCACACTGGGATTTTTAACACCGAACCTAATGATACAAAACCAAAGGCGTCACGGAAAAGTCACGACCTGATTGGACAGCTTTTATGACGTGCATTTTCTAACGGAACTCACCGAATATCAAAAACAATGTTGGGCTGCTGGCGAAATGCACTCGTTATATTCTACATGTATATATGGTGGTATCTTTCCCAGCTGAGAACAAACGAAGAGTTAATAAAATGTGTAAAGGAGTCAAAACAGCGCCAGGAATTCCTCCGTTGCACACACAAATAAAGATTTGCTGGAAGGACGACTGACGGCGGTTCTGACGCCTGTCCGAAACCGTAATGGGCAACATACTTCCTTTGATGAGAAGAACCAGGTGTGCTTGAGGTCAGTATTAGGCAAATTACTTCCTGTTTTTGGTCCGTTTAGACATCTTTGGTCCAGGTTGCGTTCATATATCAATCGTCCCGCACCAGAGTTCGTTTGGAAGCGGACCGAGACCCACTATTCAGGTGATGTCGGTCCGCATGTTTAGTGCGCACCAAGATTCAGGTGACAGCGATCTCACTTGTTCAAATGAACTGCACTAACAGAGCAATCACACCAGAGTTTGTTTTAATCGAACCAAACCTGCCAAGTGTGAACACCCCCTTAGAAACAATATTTCATTATTTTTATTAAAATACTCCAGTATAACAACGCATGAACATATACTGTATATTTACTATATTACATAGTTAATTTGATTAAATTACATTTTCAATTAAATATATACTAAATTACATACAAATTTGAATTAAATTAGAAAATATGTAATTCTATTGAACTGAATATGAAATGACATACAAAATTTTATTAAATTAAATTTAAAATGTAATATTAAAATTACACGTGCTAAATACTATTAAATTAAATATTAAATTACATATACTGACAATGATGCGTCATTCGATACTGGCAACAAAAGAGTGTGATTATCATATGTCATGCACTCCAGGCTTAATAATAACAGATATTATTTCATCGAGACACAGTTGTGTGTTTTTAGAGAGTTGTGTGTTATAAAGTCGTGCCTACAGGTAATTCAATAGGGCTTTCCTGTCCAATCAGTAACTTGTGAGCCACACCTGTGCTGCAGGACCTGAATGAAACCTTGTCAATGTAATATATAACCGAATGGGAGATGCTTTCATTTCGACAAGAGGAACAAACACCTGTTGTGTGTGATGACACACCGCGTTTACTACCAGATAGATAACGTTAAATGTTCAGTCATGACGTACTCAAGATGGCATGACCAAAATAGAAGACACAATTTGTTAAAGAGCACAAGCCGTGAACCCTCTGAAACGGAGCATGACACATAGGTATTTAGCAATAGTACCTCCAAACTAAGCTGAAACTGATTTGAATCTTTCAAAAGTCATACAGGTTTGGAACAACATGCAGGTGAATAAAAGTTGACAGTATTTTCATTTTTGTGTGAACCGTCCCTTTAAGAGCTCTTTTCAAACACATTCTTCGTTTAAGAGCAGGACATTTAGCAATATCACACCATCTCATCAATCTTTACATGCACAAAGTGTGTGGTTTGCGTCGCTTGTGTGAAACATGGCCAAACAGAAAACCTAAAGAACATACTTAATTTTCCTCTGATCTGAGATCAGATTTGCTGTGGCCCCAAAAAGGTATTTGGACACTTAAAGGGACAGTTCACCAAAAATGTTTAATTCTCTCATCATTTACTCGCCCTCATGTCATCCCAGATGTGGACATTTTCATCTGCAGAACACAAATGAAGATTTTTAAAATATCTCAGCTCTGTAGGTCCATACAATGCAAGTGAATGGTGACCAGAACTTTGAACTCAAAAAGCACATAAAGGCAGCATAAAAGCAATCTATGTGACTCCAGTGGTTTAATCCATGTCTTCAGAAGTGATATGATATATGTGGGTGAGAAACAGATCATATTAATGTCCTTTGTACTATAAATTCTCCCATGAATTATGCGAAATGGCAAAAACGAGAGTGTGACGAGGAGGAGGGCATGGCCAGGCCGAGAGGATTCACGCCCGGCGCGGAGTTGCCCAATCAGAGGGAGAGATGAGACGGGGACGCCACAGAGAGAGAGAGACGCACGCAACAGTGTTTGTGTGCGCTTTTGTAATGTTTAAGTTCAGTGTTTTATGTTGAATTTAAGTCTTTTTGATTGTAAATCTGGTACCTGCTTCCTCCTTCCCCGATGATTGAGAGGCTTGTCTGCCACAAAGGGGAATAGCGTGGCAATAAATGTGGACATTTATAGCAAAATAAAAGATGAGATTTTTCATTTTTGGGTGAAGTACTCTAAAGATACCCTTAAAACAGATGAACGCTGCATAGCATGAGATCAACCATCAAAAGCAGGTGGTATTTGTTTAAAAGAAAGATTAAGCAACACATTTCACATTAAGTGCTTGTTAGCTTTGAAATGACACAACAATAAACATTCGCTGTTAAGACAATGTATTTGAATACTTTCTAGTTGTTAAGGGAAAGTTTGAGCAGTATTTTAATGACACTTACTTGGATAAAATAAATTTGGCTTTAAGTGTTTAAATACTTTTTGGGGTCACAATATACAATATACCTCTTAAAACCCTCAAGTCTCAAGTCAAATACGTGGTAAAGTGAATGTGGGCCTGGATACACCTGGACATTATAAACAGGATGCAACATGAACTTTGCCAAGTTTAAAACAAAAGGAGAGACAAACAGCATGACTGTCCTCGGTGTTTGCATATTTTTCCATATCGAACACCAATTCATTAAACTGACAAGAGCTCTCTTTAAGAGTTTCGGTTCACATGTTTTTGAAGTAGATCAACTCGTTTTTGGATCAAATTATTTGTATGCAAAGTGTAACATGCAAAACTTCATCATATGACAAATAACAAAGCCTAAAGAGTTCTCTATAAACTTCTGGTCTCTAGATATGAGCACATTGATCAACAGAAGCCCAGTGCTGGACAGCGCTCCCTCCACCCAACATAAACATGTCCACAGGAATCTGGGAGTTTTCAAAACTGTGAAAACAGCACGATTGTCTGTCCGAGTGTGATTAAATGTTGTTGAATGTCTTATCACGGAGCTACCATGGGGCCACTTTGGAAACAGAGAGGCGCTTGTTTCACGGGCCTCTTAAAGTAGATCCATAACTAAAGCGGACAGCTTCCTTTGTCAGACGCTGGATTCCGACGGGGAGCGGGAGGGGGGGGGGGGGGGATGGGCTAAACAAAAAAAAAGAAGCTCATTATGTGCAAGATACCAACCATGGCTTATATCGGACACTCCATTTCTCAAAGACACCTGAGAGTCTGCCTCGGCTCCGGATCTTAATTTGGATCCAAAACAGAGCTTTATCGATCTTTGCATGAAGATTAAGTTTACTCATTTCCTGTGCTGTTGCTCATTACCTCATGGGTGATGATGTCATGACCCACAGATGGGAAAGACCATACCAAGCACAAAGTGATTATGTTGTTCTGGAAAGTATTACAAATGTTTCACGGAGCGTGCTTTGATGGGCCAACTAGGGCGACAATGTTGGACGAGTTAAAGGTGATAGTTCAACCAAAATTGAAAATCCGGTCATAGAAGAATGTCCAAGCAGGTTTGGAACAACACGAGGGTGATTCTTTGATAATAGAGGGTGAAAAAGATGTAAAATCTCCCCTTAAGCAGATAATTATCATGATTCATTGGCTGAAAATGACTCGCATGCCTGTACAAATGGGTCTCTTTATTCAACGCAGGCATTATAATGGCATTACATCACATGCGTTTCATCTTTAGGTTTATAACATGTCATTTTTTCATAAACAAGCGCATTGACAGAGAAGGAACAGGCAAGTAAAAGTAGTAAATCTTGTGAAAATCACACTCTGTCTTCAAAGAATGCATTTAAAGCTGTCAGGCCTCTAATCTAAAAGTGCTGATAAACAAGAACATCATGAAACAGGATCTCACAGTGCAACACGAGTATTGCTTAGGCAGAGCAAAGTCCCGTGCACTCACGATTTGGGGTGATTTAACGTCTCAACACCACAACTAACTGGATAGATACACTTTCTGGTAAATGCAAGTGGAGTTTGCCCTTGCAAAACACTGCGCCACAATGCCAGGCTGTTGTTATATGGTTGCCAGGGTTTTCTTGGTAGTTGCTAAGTTGTCAAGATTCGAAAGAGCCCGCCCCCCAGTCTTTAAGACATTCTGGTTTCTAGAGAAGGCTCGAGTCCCTGCTTCAAAGCAAGTCAATGGGATTTATCAATGGTTTTATCTCTCGCCATGTGAAAATGCCAAATCTAATTACTTTGAAATGTAATCACACACCTCTCCTCAACGAGCCGCACAATTTGAGGTATCAATCAAAAAAATTAAATGTGAAGTTTTGAAAAACTCCTGAGTCTTATTTGTTGCATCCTATAGTGGACTTGGAATGCAAAAAATGGGGCGGTTGTGGCTCAGTTGGTAGAGCGGGTCGGCCTCTAATCACAGGGTTGGTTCGATTCCCGGCCCACATGACTCCACATGCTGAAGTGTCCTTGGGCAAGACACTGAACCCCAAGTTGCTCCCAATGGCAGCTAGCACCTTGCATGGCAGCTCTGCCGCTATTGGAGTGTGAATGTGTCACAGTGTAGTGTTTTGAATACCGTAAAAGGTTAAAGACCATTTATTTAGAAGAAAATGTTGATTTAAAAATCTACTGATCTCTGGTATCTAGTAGCTTTTTTTTGCCTAACTTGAAATAATGTCTTTAAACTACGAACTTCATGTAAACAGCCACATTCCCTATTGGGAAAACGGTCATCAAGTCTGAAATTCACTGTGAGAGTTTTTAGTGTGTGTGTGCGTGCGTGTGTATGTGGGGTCAGTAATCAACAGCGTAAACTCCAGACGCTCGGGGGTTCTTAGTTTGGTAGCAGTAAACAGAACGGCGTCTCTGCCCTCGGTCACGGTGTCTCCTAAGAAATGACATCATCTGCAGATGCCCGTGACTGAACACGTGGGGCTTTACCTACAGGAGGGCATTCCATTCCCATGAGATCATGACCATCCCCCTGGAGGGGCCAGCCAATCAGAGACAGCAGGGATACAAAGCCCCTCAACCACATTAACAGTGCAGTCAGGTCACCAACAACACCCAGTGAGCCAAGTCTAAACTACTGAAGTCCTCGCCATGCTGCCACTTAAAGTCCTGCATTAAATTATGAGCAGTTTTTACTGAGCCAAATGGACGGAGGTAAAAAAACAAACTGAGATTTACTAGGGGAAACCAATGTGGCTAAAAGGGCTTGCTGAAAGGAATAGTAGTAACAAAAACTATTTATGCACCCTTCTGTTGTTTTAAACACGTACAATTTCCTTTCTGGGGCCGTGAAGAACCAAAATAACAAAAAAAAAAGCACCATGAATGCATTTAAAAGTCTTCCATATACAGTAACTTAAATAACGCTATATTCTCATATTCACTATATACATTTTCTGATGTCTTACAATTACTTGAGGAACACTGAAATTCAAGGAAGACTTTAAAGTTTTTTTAATTGTAATTATTCAATAGATTATAATAACATATGTTATATTTTATATATAAATATTAATTAAAATTAGCATAAAGTCAGTACAACAAATGGTACTTTGATGTATAATACTTGACAAATGTACACTGTAATACATATTGGGAATTTTAAGGGGGAAAATTTTAATTAGTTGACTATTTATGTCGGAATATTTAAACGTACAATTTTAATTTAATACATGTATTTTTTATGGTAAAATATTGTAAATAAATTACAATTTTAGAAGTAAAAGTATTATTTACTTTATAGTTCAAGGAGAACTTCAAGTAAATAAACTCAGCAAAAAGAGACACTGTATTTTAAAGAAACTGTAAAAATCCAAAAAATAACTTTACAGATCTTTATTGTAAAGGGTTTAAACAATGTTTTCCATGCTTGATCAATTAAGCATAAATAATTAATGAACATGCACCTGTGGAACGGTCGTTAAGACACTAACAGCAATCAATTAAGGTCACAGTTATAAAAACGTTCTATTGACCCTGAAAAACACCAAAAGAAAGATGCCCAGGGTCCTGCTCGTCTGTGTGAACGTGCTTTAGGCATGCTGCATGGAGGCATGAGGACTGCAGATGTGGCCAGGGCAATAAACTGCAATGTCTGTACTGTGATTTATCACAGATGTCGGACTCGTGTTTATCATCAAAGGAATGAGCGTTACACCGAGGCCTGTACTCTGGAGCGGGATCGATTTGGAGGTGGAGGGTTCGTCATGGTCTGGGGCGGTGTGTCACAGCATCATCGGACTGAGCTTGCAGTCATTGCAGGTAATCCCAATGTTGTGCGTTACAGGGAAGACATCCTCCACCCTCATGTGGTGCCCTTCCTGCAGCTCATCCTGACATGACCCTCCAGCATGGCAATGCCACCAGCCATACTGCTCGTTCTGTGCATGATTTCCTGCAAGACAGGAGTGCCAGTGTTCTGCCATGGACCGCGAAGAGCCCGGATCTCAGTCCCATTGAGCACGTCTGGGACCTGTTGGATCGGAGGATGAGGGCAAGGGTCATATACCCCGGAAATGTCTGGAATCTTGCAAGTGCCTTGGTGGAAGAGTGGGGGAACATCTCACAGCAAGAACTGGTGAATCTGGTGCAGTCCATGAGGAGGAGATCCACTGCAGGACTTAATGCAGCTGCTGCCACACCAGATACTGACTGTTACTTTAGAGTTTGACCCCCCCTTGTTCAGAGACACATCTTCCCATTTCTGTTATAAACTTGTTCAGTTTATGTCTTAGTTGTTCAATATTTTTATGTTCATACAAATATTAGACATGATAAGTTTGTTGAAAACCAAAGTATTTGAAAATGAGGACATTTGCTGAGTTTAAATGTAATTCTTTGGTAAAATATGCTTTTACAAGTGAAAATATGATTTACCTTTCAGTTAATGGTGAAAATGTATATTGTGTAGTACCAATACATGTGCTTTTCACAATACACCATTTTTTTAATTATTGTGAAAAACAATTCCCAGAAGTCCCACTGTGAACCCTCACATCTGATATTTGTTTTCTCCATAAAATAAAAAGGATTTATTTATAATGATGATATATTATGTGTCAGTAAATTAAACTGAATTTTCTGTGAGTAGATATATTTATCAAATTTTACAGGATTTTTTTGTGCAGATATTTATTTCACCACACTTTTACATTTAAGGCAAGATTTTTTTTTCATATTTCAATTATTAAACAAACATAATTTTAAAAAAATGCACTGATGCATTATTTATTAATCAAGTAAACGGGGCAAATTTTGTGTTCATGTCATTAAAAAGGCTCCGCTTGTGTCTCCGTGCGAGCGGTTTTACTGGTATATGATTACACGCTATTATGCGGGTCTGGACTGTGTCACTCCGAGATCTGGACAGATGAGGAAACACAGTGTGTGGAATACCAGAACGCAATAACGGCATGTAATAACCTGCAATCAAAAGTCATTACACTAATGCATTTATCTCACATTACCATGCATTTATAGTGAGAGCGGTCTGAAATCAGGAGATCACAAATCTACAAATAGAAAAAGCTTAAATAACACACAGGAAAACCACCCATTTTGAAACTTCTGAAAAGGTAAAACCCCAAAATAACAACAGGCTTTTCTATTTATAATAAAGAGAGTTTGATTTAATATGGAAACAAACTCAAAGCTTGCCTGACATTATAAATGGATTTTAGAGGAAATAATTGCTACAAATACAAATACAAGCTCAAATTCACAAGCACAACACAATGATGAAATGGTTTTACGTTCAGGACAACAACAGACCACCAGTCTGGTTTCTCTGGCCACCGCTCACACACACACACACACGTTCACAATTCTGGCCCTTGTTTTTCCATCAAACTTTTGCATATTCATGAAACACTCAAGTTTAGTTTTCACGTACGCAAGTGTACGGCGGGGCGCTCTAGAGATTAAACCCTGCATTTATTACAGTTATTCCAGAGCGATGAGCTCATCCTCCTACAGGACATGCAGATGATATTTGTACTTGAGTGCTGGGAGGCGAGCATATGGTTTATACGATGTATTGTTTTAATCTCACCCACTCACTCAAAGTGTGCATGGGAGTCGTTAAGAGGAAGGCTGCGTTTCGAAGGGTTGCTGGAGGAGTTATCGGAGTATTTCGCTCAGAATATGGAGTCAATTCATGGCCAAAATCAGCAAACAAAATCATCTGGATGGTTTTTGTGATGTATGATGGAAGTGCATCATTTAAAACAAAAGTAAAGTTAGACTGAGGGCTGGAAGATTGAACATGTTAATTACGGCAATTAATAGTTTTTGTTGATCACGTTACAAATTGCTAAAACATGCTAACATACTAAAATGGGCATATACTGTATAACTCTGCAGGAGTTACATGCTCTACTGCACATTAGGGCTGCAACTAACAATTATTTTGATAATCGATTAACGATTATTCAAATATTTACTGATTATTGCAACAATTAATCATTAGCTTTTAACAGATTATTCAGCTTGTGCCTCGACTTCATATCGCATTAAATATAACTGCATTTAAGATGTAAAGTCCTGAGTGTTTCCTTTAAAGAGATCCGGCTCCGCTTATTTCACAACGAGAGTGCTTCTGAATTTACTTACTTGTTTTTTTTTGTATAATTCCCTCTTACTTCTGGATCTACATCCCCTGAAGCTGTTTGGAAGGTTTAGCGTGCATCTGGACTGTGATTTGTGCAACTCATCTTCTCCTCAGTCTTGCTGCTCTCATGCATCATCATTACAATTTAATGTGATCCCATATTACGTTAAATGAGATCAAACTAGTACTCAACAACAATTTTGATGACAATTCTTTTATTTTCGACATTGTCGATAATGTTGACTAATCGTTTCAGCCCTACTGCACATCCGAACACAGACACTGTGTAGAGCAGAGCACACGTCTTCATTACACGTGACACGTGTCCAGGGAATAATAAACATAGGAGTGGATTTACTGTACAGAAAATGGAGACTTCACCTGCAAGCGGTGAACCAGGCGTGCAAGAGATGAGAGCAAGATGCCGAATCTCTTTGCATCACCCAAAACCGCTCACTCACTCATCCGAACCACAACCAAAAGCGAAACCACCTGATTGAGATCCAGCGTGTACGCGAGAGAGACGGAGAAGGACCGGTCCATTCAGCAAGCTGCAGCGAGGTAAACTTGTAGAGATTGTACAGCAGCCATTTCAACGTGCTTTTTTAAATAAGATGACTTACAAATTTCTTACAAGATCTTTGAGACAATGTATATATTAAGATAATATATTTATTATTATATTCTACAAATATTTGTTGTAATATATCATGTACAATGATTAATCGTGATTAAATCACAGAAAACTGTGCGATTAACTAGAACAACAACAACAAAAAAAAAGAAATCGATTCACAGCCCTAATATAATGATATTTTGCAGAAAGTAAATGGAGCCTACGATTAAGATGCATTGTGAAATCTGAAATTTGGTCATGAATTGATTCAATTAGATTATTTTCGAATGATTTATGGTTATTTTATAAAAAACTTAATATGCACAGCACCAAAACCAAATAAGGAACAAAAAGATTTAAGAATAATTTCACAGAGTGATCAAAAAAAAATAAAAAAAAAAATAAAATAATTTACAAAAAAAATTCTAAAAATAAATAATTTTCATAGGGGATAAAATAATGCAAAATACAGTTTAATGGTTAGATATAAATCTTTCTGGCTGATACATTTCCTCAGTTCACTCGCCATTAGAAGGAATTGCGCAAAGTTAATTTTGTGCCCTGGTAAGTCTTCTCTTGATTTGTTGCTAATGCAAGGAAACATAACTAAAACATAGGAAGGCAAGAAACATTCCATTGTGCATAAATGTACTTTCACACATCCCATAGGACTCTTGAGAATCCAGTTGTCCCAAATGACTTGACTTTGAAATAACTATGATAAACAAAACAAATTGGCTGTAACCGTGTCTTCTAGCAGGTAACCGCAGCTGGGATACATTACGGGCGACACTAAGTGCTCTTTAATTGGTTGATTCTACTTAAGACATACAGACTAGGCTGTTAAAGCAATAGACTACTGCTCAGTGCATCCTGCAAGCCTGTTTTACTTCCACCACAAATCTAATTAATGCACCAGTGCCACAGCTACAATATTTTTAATGGGCTCTAAACGCTGGTCTGTTTAAATGCCCTTAAAACACCACAGATGCTTCAAAAATAAACTATTACGTAAACATTACAAGCTCAGTTCCAGTTCATTTATTGACAAACCAGGTCACAGAAACTCTACAACACACTCGTATCGGAGTTTAAAGTTAATAGAGCGAGATATGAAGTACTATGCTGTGTACTGCACGATAAACAGTGGTTTAATAAGGGTGGAGTATAATTAAAGAGATTTAACAGACCAAGGATGGTCTGAGAAGCTTCTTATTAAGTCATAGCACTGTTTTCTGGAGAACATATAATCTTTCCTCGGCCTTTAAGTCATGTTCAATCCTGTCTAGACTCAATAATGTCCTTATCTACATTGGGTGGGGCTAGGTAAAGTACATTCACAGCGAGGTCACTTTCATGCACTTTAAAAGTTTGATTTCAGCTGGATAGTTTGTCTTTTTTAAATGTTATGCAAATGCTTTAGTATGGCCGAAATGGACTAACATGCTGAGATAATGCAACTGTACAGGTTAATCGGTCCACAATCACCCTCGTTGTCTATCAGCATTTCAGGGCACGCATTGCTCGACAGAAGTGGCGTTCAACATGCATTTACACACGGACATGTTTCCTTAAAATATTCAATTACACATTGTGTCATGTATACTTGGACTGTAGCTTGATTATGCAATAACCTGCTGTAAACGTACTGGTTTGAGGACTGAAAGCATGGGAGTAAGTCCACATCTGAATGGCTCAGAAGAAGCTAGTTTTGGAGTGGCCTAGTCAAAAGTCCTGACTTGAACCCCGATTGAGATGCTGTGGCAGGACCTCCAATGTGGCTGAACTAAAGCAGTTCTGCAAAGAAGAGTGAGCCAAAACTCCCCCACAGTGTTGTGAAAGACTGATCTCCAGTTATTGGAAGTGTTTGATGCAGTTGTTGCTGCGAAAGGTGGCTCAACCAGCTATTAAGTATAAGGGGGCAGTTATTTTTTTCACACAGGTGATATAGGTGTTGGATAACTTTTTTGCTTCAAAACATTTTTTTTTTAGATATATTTGAAAACTGTATTTTGTGTCTACTCAGGTTTCCTTTGTTTTATGTTACAGCTTGCTAGAAAACAGAAGAAATCAGGAAGGGGCAAATACTTTACAGCACTTTACATTAATTATGTCTGCTTTATCAAAGCCAGCAAATGGCCTGTTTGCCTCTCAAATGTAAATTTCTTCCATTTGAATAAAACCCTTGGCTAAAATGATCTCGGAGGTCAGCTTCAAGTTCAACAGTCAGAGATTTTGATCTCTTCTAAACCATCGCATGACGGAGAATCCAATAAAACACTCGTTGGTCTTTGTAAACGTACGGAGCATTCGGAGTCTGATGCTAGCAGATCGTTGGCTCACCATGCAAACAGTAGCACAAGAGAGCCTGCAAATGCAGAACCGGTAGGAGGTCTCAGGTTACCTGCTTTGAGCGGGACACAAGAGCTCCTGTATGAAGCCCAGTGTAACCTCAGAAAGTGTCTATTGTAGGAGCTGAGGGCAAAGAATAAAAGACAAGTGGTAGAAACCAGCAAAACTCTCTGGGACACTCGGAGAAAGGGTTTCATGAACAGCCAACTGACATTTCTCATGCCATAAAAAGGGTCTTTTACACTTGAAGACCAGAAATGTTACTCAAAACCAGGCCGTAGGGGAATCCGTTACGGACTGACGATTTCTCGCTTCATGGTCTAAAACAGCGGGGGGAGACTATTAAATTAGCATAACCTGCTGAACTCAAAAGTTCAGTTTAAGTTTGAGTGTATGGTGAGCACTAAAAATGCAAGTTCTCAGTTGAATGTGCGCCACTGTGAACGAGCTTGATGATCACGCAATGGATAAATGGATGAAATTTCAAGTTGTTTCACACCAAAACAACACCAATTGTACGTCTTCAGAAGACTTGATGTCGCAGAAGATGCAGGGACGATATTTTAAATACTTTTGGGTCGTTTCCCTATCAAAAGACAGAACTAAATATTTATAACATTTTCTACTTTTATGACCTATGGAAGAAAACTCTTCCTTTTAGGAGAAAGGGGAAAGATCCATAAGACAACAATCTAAATGAGCACATCCTCTGTAAACCCCAATGCCTAAACCTGCCTCAGTGCACACAAAAAGGCTTTGAACCTTTTTACAAATGTGAAGTCATCCCTGCCAAGCCGAGCCAAAGTAAATAACACAGTAGGCTGGAAATCCATGTAACTATTCGCAAATCGTTTGAGTTATGACTCGAGGACTGAAACACACAGCAACAGAAAAATGATTGCACTTTTGGCCAACTTTCCAAATAAGCAGATTGCATTTCTATAGAATCTTTGTTTTCACGTTTGACACGTTCTCATAAATCCCTAGCGCTCCCTAATCTGACAGACACGTCTGAACTATAAAATCAAAGACCAGCTTTGGTACCTTCCACCGGCATTACAAGCTAGGATACGATTCCTGAATAAGCACAGAAACATTGGCTGCAGCCCAAGTGTGGAGACTCGAAGCTTTGAGGGAAGCTACTTTGTGACTTTATTCCTCAGATGCATTTGAATCAATCCACTCTAAAGGAATAGTTCACCCAAAAATGAAAATTGTGTCAATTTACACACCAACATGTTCCAGACCGTTATGCAGAACAGGAAGGGAGAATTTCTAACGAATATCTCCGTCCGTCTTGTCAAAACAATGGCAGTTAATAGCGACTCAATTTAAAGTTTAAAAATCTCCCAAAAGTAGTCCATGTGACTCGTGCAACATATTCAAAGTCTTCTAAAGGCGTACCATAAATGAAAACCAAAGTCATGACATCCATTCAGTGTTAATCTTGTTAATGAAATTCCTGGCATCATTTTTTTGACAGTGGGATTTTTGATTTTGTCAACAATAACAAAGATGAGAAAAAAGTTTGCATAATGACAACAATTAAACGGTTTTAATTAAAACATACTGTTGACGAAAATATGATCACAGCAGAGTAACTCAAGTATATTTATTATATGGTATTATTTAAGAGCTCATGTTTTCAGGGCAGTTTCTTCATGTGTAATCTTTAAATTTTATAACATTATGGTTAGGTATTTAAATATTTGACACAAGTTTAAACAATTGTAAGTAGTTAATGTTTTCAAAATGTTTTAATATTTGGTTAAAGTTTGGTTTTGGTTAAAGTTTTGCACATCAAATAAAATGTTATTTTTGTTGACTTAAATTGTAAGCCAGAGTAAAACTGAAATGAATATGACATGATGAAATAATGATGAAAAGGAAATTATCGTAAAATGACAAAAATAAACACTGGCGAAAGTATTTTGAAAGTTTTGCTGATGAAATCGGTCTGTAGTTCCTGAAATTCTCATCACTGCCCCCAGTGGCTGAAGATGAAAGCAGGGATGTCATGAACATATTTGTATTTTTTTTAAGGGGGCACCAATGTCAGCCACTGCAACCCCGATATAACCACGGGGCACAGCATCAACTTTTAACATAATATAGAAATACATTTACGCTGGTCAAATGAATGGGAGTCAGTAATGACGGCGTTTGGTTACATTTCATCAGGAGAAGTGCGTGTCTAATATATTCAGGTGGTTGTGCAGGTATTTTGCATACACGACACAACGGGTGGTGCTAAATGCGCCAGCACAAACGCATCGATGCCCACAACTGCTTCAGCTCAACGAAGTAAAAACATGAAGCTTATTTCCGAATGGGGCATTTACTGTTAATATTGTATTCTGTGTAAAAATAAAACAATTACACATTTCACTAAGAGCGAGTTATGATGTGAAATCTCACTCGTTCACTATTGTCTATATTGATCATCACACCATGCACTATATAGGAAATAGGAGGCAATCATGGATATATTATAGATCGGTGGGAGTAATCGATCCGATCAAACTGTGCTCAAGGGAACTGAATATATAAAAGCGAAATGCCAACTTAATAAATGTATCTCTGTGAGATGGTCAATTACATGCAGCAGCCGTGAAAATAAAAGAAGTTTTCATCTTACACAGTGTGTGTTGTCAGCAGTGACAAAGTCTCGTGGACACAAGAGCCGCTGCTTCGCTACTTTCATAAGCAACATATCGATTTCTGTGTCATCATGTTGGTTTTCATGAATGTGCAACACACGTCAAGATCATCATTGAAAACTACATACATTTCAGACTGCCTTTGAATGCCTTCAGAATATGACGCAAGAGCCCCGTGGACTGCTTTAATGTTACCTTTGGGTCATTTTTTAAGCTTTAATGTGAGGCAACATCAATAGCCATTGAATATAAAAGACGGCCCCCAGTACGGTCGTTTGACCTTTGAACTAGCTGACTCGAACTAAACAGAATTCCTGGGCTGGTTAATGCTCAATTACCTCAGAACTACACAGGTCTTTGAAAGACGGCGGAGATTTGAACTGCATATCAGCAGGATCGCAACATTAGGTGTACGAGGATGGAAGCAATGTTTTGAATTAAGAGGATGAGGCAGTTTCTTGGCATCAGAGTCAAAACATCTGAGAAATGTCTAGTGGAGAGGTTCAAACCTCAGCGGAGTATTATTGTGCGAGTGCTAAATCTCGATGAGGTCATCGGATGCGCTCAACACTTCTCAGCCAGACTCTCAGCCCAGATGGCATGTTTGGAGAGTAAAACATTAACTTTAAATCACATACTGACCCACTGCACGGGTCGAAAGAACAGTAGGACAGATTGCTCTGTTGAGCTGGTGAAACAACACTGAAAGAATGGGGAGTGAGAACATGAGGGAGCCTTCGAAAAACAACATGGTGATAGAAGTGTTAATGTAATCCAGATAACTGGTTCTGCCTCAAACTTGGGCCAAAGGCAGTTCAACTGTTCAGCAAGAGAAATCACTTAGTCTTACAAACTGACGTCAATGTCATTGTCAGTTTCTTTTGCTGGTTGCGCTGGACCCTCTAAGGTCACTGTGCTTTTGCAAACAATGCAAACCAAACTTTGTTGCCATGTAAAATGAGGAAGCATTTCCTGCGTTGACCCAAGGACATACCTCCTTGACTCTCTGACAACTTTCGACTATGTGAGGTCAGGAACAGAGGAAAAAACCCTCTAGTCTGGCCAAGTCCAACCAGTGCATGTGGTCAGACCTCACGTAATGGAAGACGTTAACGAATGCAAATGGGAGGGAAAGGTAAACGATGACTATGGCTAAAATTTAGACCACAGAAGAATCCAGTAACCCAACAAAACCCTGTGCAATGTTGAAAACAGCGTGACCGTGAATATTGCAGAGAGCAACAGTCTGGTTCCGGAAATAAAAATCCCTCCATAGGCAAATTTATTTTTACCAATAACTTCTAAACCTTTAAAGACTTAACGCTTCATGGGATTGTAGTTCATTCCCTCAAAGATGTTAAAGATGCAGTCTTGTATCTTTGTCTGTTTGTCCAATTTTCAAATACTTTTTTGCTTCAAATTAAGTTTGTAATGTTGTGATCCACCATGGAGCTGGTTTCTTTCACAGCCATGAGCAAAACCATGTCACGACAATCAACACGTTGGAACAGCACTTCTCGTTTTCATTTTCCCCTTTCATGGGCTGTATTTGCACTGAGGGCAGAACTACAGGATCTGGGACACTGAAACTGTGATACAATCCATTCTGGAGCATGAATGTGAGGTTTCTGCATCAGCGGCTCTTGGCACAGTAACCTTAGAGGGTCTCTGGCCAGCGCAACCAATGGACTGAACTTTTAAAAAATGTCAAACCATTGGTTCGTGTTACAGTAGTGAAAACGCACATCCTGTTGCTTCTTGTAGACTCCACAACAATAGCGGATTCATCTGCGATTATAAATGATGCGCCACACAAGTCCATAAGCAGAATTACTGGTGTCTGACAACACAAAGATTTCCAGCTTCATATTGAAAAGGGGTTCCTTCATTGGTTCCGACCAACCAGTGTGGCTTTTCCCGAACTCACTGTAGAAGACCTAATCAGGTGTGGTTTGTCCGTTTGGCCCAATCGTGTTCCCTCACATCAAAGGAGGCCTGCAACTCTGCACCACATGGAAATTTAGCAAAAAAGATCAACATCAACGAAACTGACTTTTACCCTTTAAGAAAACAAGATACATTTACTTTAAAGCAAAATACTCTAAAAAGATACTTGATTTCAGAGAATATGTCTTTAAAATAAGAGCATAAATCAAACCTAAAGGAAGTCTTATTAATCGTACGTGTATGACTTGTACTCCAATTGAAAAAACTACATTAACCAATGAACGATTTTGATATTTCTTTAGTTTGGCCCCAAACATAAAAACAAACTATTCTGTACGATGGAAGAAAACAAACATCAGGGTTTGGAACGAGACGAGGGAAGTGTGTTACAGTTCATTGACATACAAGCACATGAGTCATTTGTCAAGCATAAATAAATATGGAATAAGACGTTTTCTTCTTAAAATAGTGCTGGATCAGAGGCTAGCTAAATTTGATGCCCGTTTTGTATCGATTTGAAAATATGTTTGAGGACTGGTTGGTCTGCATGGGAATAAAGTCTTAGAACATCGTAAAGAAAGTCGTAGAATATGTTCTGATTTTGCCATCTTATCCGAATTGCAAGTTATCATTAGGGCAGGGCGATAGGATGATGAAATTGTATATCGACAATATTTTACAAATATCCCAATTTTGATTGTGATACTCATTGACAGACGATGATCGTCAATATCGGTACATTGCAAAACCATGGATGTGGGAACTCTGAAAATATATTAAACATTATCTCAGGGTGTGAAACTAGCACCCGGCAATAGGGCTGGATTACATAAATACGTCGATTTGCATAACAAGCGTCGGTGCGTCACAATGGAATAATTCAAATGTCAGCGCCCGGTTAAAGCATGGATTCCCCAAAGAACAAACTGCAGATAATAAAAACTTGCCCATGATGATCTAAAGCATGGGAGTATTTTAGCCGGAAACCCAACGATATGGTGCTGTGGAAGATATGCAAATTGGAAATGACTCACAGCCGTACAACCGCCATGAACGAACACTTGAAGCGAAAGCATCCCGGAGCGCTTGTCCAGACGGCAGCACCGTAAGTCCTGTTTACTTTTTGTCCCCACCCAAACATGATATAATATATATTATTACAACACGTGTTTCTGTTAGTGGTAGTCACTTAAAATAGATTTTCTAAATGTTTCCTCATCACTCCATGTTAAAGTCATTTCTGCACTGGTGCTAATGTAACTTTACACCATGCGTCACCTAATTTTGTTATTTGGCTGTTGTATATTTTCTGTTTACATTAATGGCCATGTATGAGTGAGAGAATGGCGTAAACTGTGTGACTGTTACAGTCTGTAAATGGTTTCAATTATATTCTTTGCCCCACTGAGATTTAATGCAGATTGTTTTAGTTATTCCTGTTAGAAAAAGTGTTGCTTGAATTGCACCAATTTTACTGTAAGATGAGGAGGAATGTGGAGGGGGGAGATTGTGCGTGTGGTATGTTGGGTGTGTGTGTGTTACTGAGAGTTGATTAAGAATGCACAAGTTTTAGTTATTCCTGTTAGAAAAACATTTAAGTGTTACTCAAACTTCAGTAATTTCACTGTAAAATGATTTTATGTTGCACTGCTAAACTCGAGGTTGCACAATGTTTTGATATTCCTCCTGAAAGTGACTTGACTTTGACATTCGTTTCATTTATTTTGTTGTTGGATTGCTAAATGTAGATTGCACTTTCCTTTTACTCGAATTGAACAAGTTCTTAAAATCTCTGCAAAATAAAATGAACGTGTGACTGTAAAAATGGAGATTACCAGTTAAGAAGGGGCTATTTCTGTTGCAGAATAATGCCTGCGGTGCACACTTTGTTACTTGTACATTTGTTTGTGTTAAAGAGAAGATAATTTAATAAAATATAGAAATATTAATGAGACAAGTTTTTTATATTTATTTTAGGATAATTAATTCTTATATTAATCAAGTAATAATAATAAAAAAAATCTTTAGAAAAATCTGCAAAAATAGTCGTTAGATTAATGGACTAATCAGAAAAAGAATCGTTTGATTAATGGATATAATAATCGTTAGGTGCAGCCCTAACAGGCAAACATGACGAGGCTGATAACACTTCGCAAGCTCCTCGTCCAAATGCAGGCATTTCATGTGCGGTGAGTTTATTTCCACGGAGAAGTCTGTGGTTAACATGCATTGTGCACGCAGCTCTGCAGGTTCAGTAATATACTGCAGATCTTTGATTTAAAGAAACAAGACAAAAGTGATTAAAATCATAAAATAACAAGACACTTTCACCTTGAACATAAAATTGTAGCATATATTTGATAGCATTATTTTGGGAACACAAGGGAATTTATTAAAGCTCTATTATTATGATTATTATAATCTGTAGTTCTTCATTTGTAGGCCATTAGTAATGTTGCACCTGTGGGGCCATTTGAGACATGAATTGTTTGGATTTGGGGAGGTGGTTATTTAAGTGCCATCGCCTCGTTATATTAATTGCCATTTTTGTTTAGTATAAAGTGCATTTTGAGTTATGAAATGTATTAAGTTTTTGTGTTTCAATAAATGAATGTATTTTTTAAAAGCAAAAATCAACAAAAGCAAATATATTCACAACCCTCAGCAGGAGGTTGACAATGCAGTCGTTTCACTGAGATTTGTGATTCATAGGAGCCTGTCGTAGGGGAAGGATAAGGCCGAAAATAAAGTTAAAAATGGGTCTTTCTCTGCATGAACGTGTGTTAAAGGGCAAAGGAGAGCCACCAGCAGCTCCACCGATCCAAGTTCTGAGAGTTAGGCTTCGTGTGCCAGTCAGTGCCGTGTCTGAGAGCGGGTCAGATAACTTTGAGAATATGAGTGACAGGGATTCTGCAGGTTTTATGAAGCTAAATTTAAGACTAAGGCCTTTTTAAGAACAATTAAATATTTTAAGAAATTAATGTGTGTGTGTGTGTGTGTGTGTGTTTCTCAGCATCTTCTGCACATTTCAGTTCTTCCCAACAGTGGCTATTCATGTATATGAGGTCCAGATTTTGAAAATTGAGGGACTCATACACACCTATTACAAAAGGTGCAAACAAATATTGATGCTCAAGAAGACAACATAACAACCAAGGGTGCAAACTATTGAACAAGTATGATTTGGGTAAATAAGAGTAAAAAAAACCATCCATACGATGTCATATTGCATATGTCATTATGAAATGACTTCACAAAAAGTCACACTATTGTAACCAAAAATTGTAAATACACCCCCACATCTGAACATATAAGTGCTTGTACTTAAACAGTGCAGTGCAGCGGTCTAAATGTGGCATTGTCTGAATTCCCTCCGTGCTCGTTGGGAAATGAACATACTCGCTCACATATTCACATGCTGCATGGAGAAATGGATCAGCTTCTTTCAGTTCGTTGTTGAAAACACATTTATTATTGGTGTATTTCTACTTGTGCTGACTGACAGGATGACAAAAAGTGCACGCCAAGCATATGACATCATTGACATGGTATCCAGATACATTTCAGCAGATTTGCAGAAAGACTAGAATGACAGTATCATCAAATCAATGTGCAACACTTCGAAACGGCTTCTCCTCTCTGCAAACGATACCAAAAGACAAAAGAAAATGAGTACATCAAAGTAGAAAGAAATAAAAATAAATCAGTGAGCCTACCAGCTGAAACCAGGACATAATTACAATGTTTAGAGAATTGTAGGGACACGCCTCTTCAAAACAGGACGTCTGGTCACCCAACATTAACGTAATAAAACAATCCCACATACAACATTTAATGCCATAACCACATGAATTAAAGACTCATTGCTCCGATTTAAGACGTTTTAAGGCCTTATTTTGCAGAAGGGCGAATTAAGACCTTTTTAAGACCTGCGGAAACCCTGGAGTGAGGTTACTTGCTCTACACAGGTGACTTTTCTTAGCTGCAATGACCTGCTACGAGGACAGCAAACAATACTGGGACATGATTAAATAAAAACAAGTTTTATAATGACGTACAGTAATTGGCAAACACTGATGTTTTCAATCCTCATTGCTCCTAAAAATCCAATCGGACCTAGTAACTTCAGTCTCTAGAATCTCACACATGCCCTGACCATGAGCTCACAGGCCAACGAGATCTGCTCTCATGACGGCTTGTCAGAACTACTCAGAGAAATTTCATTGACAGAGTAAATGAACAAATACATGTTGTACAGGTAAATGATATGGCTGTGATTAAGCCCATTCTTACTGTAATTAAAACCCTTCCAGAGTAATTCAACCCATCAGCAGCCATGATCCTTTTATTTTAGTTGCGTCAGAAGTGCAAAAACTCAACAGGATCATGTCATGTTCATGAAATCTTGCCTAATCTTTTGATTAAAAAAAAAACAGGCGGTAAATGAAAGCCAAGATACACAACAGTTGTTCGGCGTCCACTGTCAAATCCATCTTAAATGATGCATTGCAAAAACAAGACGAGGCAGTGCAATTTTCTGCTAATCCGGATTTATAAAAGGCAGGAAGGCTTGCATCATATTCAAACAGAAAAGCAAATAAAACAATACAGCAACCGTAGGTCATTCCACGTCAAATGTCAAGCTCTCCAAGCTTTGTTTTGCTATACGGACAATGCAAGATTATCTGGCGAGTTGCGTCTTATTATTTGCATTTAGCATTGTATTTCACTGTCCATGACCATATCAAAACAGACAAGCGAGACCCATTTTCAAGTCGCGACCCACTGGTTGAAATAAAAGAGGACCTGAGACGCTTTGGTTCACCCACACGATTCTTGCTACTGTTTGCCTAGCACGAAGATACAGCATCTGACAGCAAAGTACCGACCACAGGTATCAAAGACGCACTCTGTTCTGGGCATCAGGATGGATTTGGAAGGGCAGGAGAAGCCAATGGAAATACAGACGACCTGGTAACCACCACAGTCATGTAGAGAAACATCTGATGATTTTCCATTGGCCTGTCCACAAACCAAAGATCATTCAGAGACATATGGACTAAAATGAAACAGAAGTCTAAATACTGAGGAGACAATCCAACAAGAACGGAGTTATGTTTGTTTGACTCTGACCTCTACATCTGCTGAAGAATGGTGCAAACAAAATCTGAGGGGTTTAACATGATACTTAAGCCATTGATGGAAAAAAAGCATAAAAAGAAACAAAAAGGCATAACTTAATGCTACTCCAAAACAGCTTAAACAAAATCCTTTCAACCTTCTGGTTAGCAAAGCTGGTGCACACAAGGAGGACCACAGTTGAAACGGAGCTTTTAATAAAATGTTTTTCCATCAGGATTTGCTTTGGACATCTTAATTTGCTCTGAATTTCTCAGCGGGGAATTTTTGAATCTTGAGCAAATTGTCTCGGGCCACTTTGGCTTTGGATCTCAGCTCATGTGTGACTAAGTCCTTCACAAATGCACTCCAAAAATCCCCGACCTAGTCTTACCGTCAGCAAATGAACACACAGACGAGCAAACATTGCACTTGGACACAACCAGATCTGTGTTTGCCCATGCAAAACTCGCCACTTTTATTTTTAAGTGTGTTTGTAGGTTGTTCTGGTGGTTACTGGTTGGCCCAAATAAAAAAAAAGTCCATAAAAAGTCAGTAGATATGGCTCGGGTCCCACCTTCAGAATTTTATTGTATAGTGAGGAATAAAAAATTAAAAAAAATGGCTTAAACCAAACATGTTAAAAATACATTATGAAGCAAACAGAGTACCACAATGCACCAGAGATCACTCTCTTCCTCTCGCTCTATAGAGCTATTCTTTGGAGAATAAAGACTGAAGCTGGTAGGGTTGATCCCAGAGGGAGGCCAATGGTGGCTTGCGGTTTCTGTTGCGATTAAAGGACATTAAACACCAGCGAATTCCATGAGAATGACAGCTCTGCCTGGAGAATCCGATTTGTTTGAGTTGAGAGTAGACGATGCATGGAGGGGGGTATGCTTTCAACATCTTCCAGGGTAATGCTTCTCCAACAGGCCGACGCTGGGTTGGCTAGGTTTGGCAAGAGAATGATAGTTTTGATTCAAGCAGGGAGTTGAACTCTACGGAGCTCAACAATACACTTGTGACTGCTGGCCATCACTGACAGAGATTTGAAGTGTTGATTACGAGTCGTCTCTAAAGACAGATCTAAAACACGTTTGCAAATAAAAAACAAATAAAAAAATTTTTTTTCCATTTGCTCTGAAATATTTTCAGCCCCTCCCCTTCCACCACCTGACTCCATTCTGGTATGTAACGCCCACTTTTGCAAACCAAAAGTTTTTAACAAAGTTTCCTGATGAATATAATGCATTTTAATATAAAACTTTCCTCATCAAAAATCCAGTTTTACACACAACTAATAACTGTTGCAAACGGTATTTCATGTTGACTTTAATTCACCATCTATTTAACAAACATGATGTGTCAAGGCACTTAATCGTTAGGGTTAGTGATGTCATATAATGATGTCATAGAGGTGTTTCACATCACACTGAATGTTGAAGTAGTTCCCACACCTCGCTACGCTTTATGGCAACGGTAATATGTCTCTAACGGGAAAATAAAAGAGAACAGCACTTAAGAAGTGTTCATTCTATGTCTGCATGACTCCAAGCGTGTCTTCAAGCTCTTAAGGGCGTCACTATCCTGCAACGGTAGAAAAATCAGGACGTCAGGGTGGAACCATAGTTACTTGAGTGACTCAGCAGGAACCGACCTCAGAACATCAATAGAACCACTGTGTCTATTTCTGGGGCGGTTGAAAACCACATGAACAAAGCCATATATTTTGGAACGAAACTGATATGGCATGGAGAGATCAAGCCACATACGAGGGGGGAAAGGTGAAATTAAAGGGAAAAAGGCACATGGGAAGACTGAAATGACTATGGATTGGTGAAATAAGTGCAAACATGCACTAAGACATCAAGCAAAAACACATTTCGTCATCAGCATTGTACGTGCAGACTGCTCGTGTGCAGCACAGTTTTTCTAAACACGCTGACAGAATGCATCTGTGCCATTCACTGCACTAAATACAGTAGCATCACGTAGCAGCCATCGAATGTGTCGGTACGGGCTTGTGGTCAAGAGTATACTTTAAAGGCTGAGGGTGAGACGGAACGGCACACATAGCCAGACTTTTGACGAGTGTCCACTTTGCAACTTATTCTGGCCAAGAACAGCCTAATAAGACAGTAGGAGCCTGTCTGGCTGACCTATAAAGCGACAATCATTTTTGTTTTTATATGTTGTGGAGCGGTGGGTTTACCTTATTCCGCACAAAAACACTTTGAACACTCATTCAGATTAAAAATAAATGCAGAATCGTGCAACCTTAGTACAACTTTCTGTCCATAAAAAATGTACCAATAATTGTATAGATATAACTCAGAAAACAAAGAAGGATATAAAAGTTCTGCTTGTGGATATCTAGTTTCTCTCTGTGACGCACACATCCACACCAATCACTTATCGTTTGACAATTCTGTTTTCAGTTTACTAATGTCATACTTTTCCCAAAGTATGCGGTAATGTACAGCGTCCTCAGTTTTTACTCGCAAGAGTAATCCCCTGACATCAACATTCAAAAGACCAGACGGTGTGATCTTTCCATCTTTATTTAGCTGTGAATTGTCGCCCATCTGCCCTTTGAAACCATTGGGTCAGTGGAAAGTCTGGGCACTGACCCTCATGATAACTTCTATACATATATATCATTTAGACCCATTGAAGCAGCCCATGGGCAGTTTCTGGACAGGAAGATACCGTCATACAGGAAGTGTCTGTGTAAATCCAAAACTATAGACACTTTCCATGCCCTTCCTGTGCTAATAGTAGTAATGGTCAATGTTGGAAAAGGGTTAAAAAAAAAAAAAAAAAAAAAGAAAAAACAGCAGCGTTCCATGAAAGATATTTAGCTTATGGATAAAAAAATTAAATACAAAAAACACACACATAAAAAAAAAAAAAAATCTAACCTTGCAATTGAAGGCAAGTGACCCAAAGCTCACCTCTCTCTAGGAGAGGCTGAATACAGATGATGAAAAAGGCAAATACACAAAACAGGACGACCACAATTACACATCCTCATGAGTTGGCATGAGCCTTAAACCTCGTCAGAAACAAGATCTTTATTGTCTCTGACAATTTATTTGCTCGTGAAAACAGATCACCTGGCGAGAAGACACCAAGGAAATCAGGATGCGTGTTGTAGGGTGTTTAACGAGTTTGGATCGTCTCCAAGAATGTTGAGCGCTATTACAGTGTTTGGAGGCAAATACACGGTTGTGAAACTAAACTCTTAATCTTTAAACCACTGGAATCCTGAACATTCCTTGGATCCTAAATCTTAATGAACAAAAGAATGCAATTCATGGTCCCTTATCTGGACTGGAATGAGAATAATGCAGAAATATTAACAGATCAGACCAAGAATCCAAGACTCAATAGAGAGTGGAAGGACATCATCTCTTATCTCTGACGAGAACGCAACATTCGCTCAGGATTCACATGAGTGAGACACTCGTGTTATAAAGATGTGGTTGAGGAAAAGCCTTTCCTTTGTCACACTACAGGATCATTTAAAGTGAACTACTGGAGGGGGCAGAAAAAGTGTGTTCACACTTACAGGACCGAACACATTCACCTTCCCTGACACAGTCATACAGGGGCGGTACTATAGTAGGATTGGGGCATTTCACTTGGGATGATCCCACTTGATTGTGTATCAGCCGTAGCCCAAGGGACACCAGAAGTTTCAGGGGCGGGTTTGTGGTTTGGGAAGGGGCACAAGCAGACCAATAGACACTTTTAGCCTAAAACCCAAAGTATATTTCGGTCACATGCTAGGCGTTTACGTCCAGGATGCGCAACACAAATTTCGATTTTCTTCGAACCGTATATGCATGTAATAACTTGTCCTACTTAGTGGGTCCACAAGGTGGCAACGCTCACAGTTGAGCCATTGCACTCACAAAGCAGTGCTAGAAAAACAGCAGATGAAGGTGGAAAACAACAACAGTTGTGGTGCACCTCAAGAGCACACGTGTGAGGAGGTCTGGAGATACCAGTGTTTGTTTAATTCGAGTGTGAAGCACTATAAAAGACATCTTTATGGCTCTAAACTCCTCAAGAGAAATAGTCCGGTATCTCACAGCAGTTGTAGTGTGTATGTGCGCACAGTGAAATGAAGTGTACTTTGAAAGGCTGAGCGTTTGATTGCATGCAGACACTAACCAAAGTTGAATTTAGGCTTAAAATCTTGATGCAGGCATAAAAAGTTTATGGATCCAGCAATTGGACATGTAATATAATCTAAGACACACAACTGCTAATAGTTTCCTTGACTATATTTCATCAATACTGAAAAGTGTTTTTGGATATGCACTATGGCAATACCACACGTTTAGTGCTACCATGGCATATGCCCATATGACGTATTGGAGCACCATGTAAATGCATGACATGAGCAGAAGAGTTCTGTTGAAGTACCACGATGGTCTCAGCTGGTAATACCATGGCACTTTGAAATATAATGGTACAGTATAAATGGGCATTTATATGGTACTCCAAAGAACCCAAAAAACCCATTATAGGATCCATCTGATACCAGCACACTGTCGCATGGTCATTAGATGCTATTTATCTGACAAACCATTCTGATCCTGCTTATAATAAACTTTTCCTCCGAGTACGAGCTGACAGACAGCAGGAACATGATACTCACCGATGGACACGAGCTTGATGTTCTCTCTGTCCAGAAACTCGAGAGCCACGGACACGTTCTCCAGCTTCATCTGTCTGAATGTGGGTCTCGGGTGGTATTTTCTGTACATCTTCTTCTGGCTGAGCACCTCCAACAGCGAGATGAGGCGCAGTCCGTCGCTCAGGTCCAGCTGCAGGTCCGCGATGCGTTTGTTGACGCTCTTTAGGTGCTCGTTACACCAGCGCGTAAAGGTGTTCTGCTGGATCTTCTTCCACGGCGCGTCCTCCGCCAGGTCTTTCTCTGTGGCCGGCATGATGCTTTACTACACTGATATACTGTGTTTAATAACTCCCGATGTGTCTGGTGTGTCTCCGTTGAGGTGTGTGTGTGAGTGCGGCTGCGTAGTGTCAGTGCTGTCCGGTATTCCCGAGACTTTCTCTCCCGTGCACGCGCCTGCGCGCTGTTTATATAGAGCGCGATGACGCCACCTGCAACACTTCATCCACTGAGACGGGCAATAAATAACCACAAATACCGAGAATTATATAAAAGACAACGAAAGGAAAACAATACAGTAAAAGATAAATGATAACTAAATATTAAGACATTTATATTTAGTATGTATAATTGTATTTATATTCATAATAAGTATTTATAAGCAAAAAAGTAGATTAGTACTTCCAAAAGTTAAATATCTACAGAATCTAAACATCTGTATCAACGAAAAATAAAGACAAATAATAAATGTTAAGAAATATGTATTTAGTATTTATAGTTTTATTTATTTTCATAATACGTATTTATAAGCAAATCAATTCTATATTTAAAAAAATAAGATAAATGCGATTAATATTAATAAATCAATATGTACCAAAAACTAAGAAAAATAATTAAGAAAAAGACAATTAATAATACATATTAAGCTATGTTTATTTGGTATTTATAATTATCCATCCATCCATCCATCCATCGACAACCGCTTATCCTGTACAGGGTCGCGGGGGGCTGGAGCCTATCCCAGCTAACTTTGGGCGAAAGGCGGGGTACACCCTGGACAGGTCGCCAGTGTATTTATAATTATATTTTATATATATATATATATATATATATATATATATATATATATATTTCTATGGATGTTATGTTTATTGTTCTGCATAATAACAATAACTATAACATTAATAACCATAACCAGCATGCAGTCTTTTATTTATTAAAAACACCTGTGTTGTCATCTATAAGACAAATAATAATGCACAGGATAAATTCATAGTTAATAATGAATTAACTACTAAATAAATCTAAATCTACTATTTTAGTACATGTAAAGTACATAACATACTCAACTCCAAAACATGTCTTTGTACTTTGGATAATCGTGTGTTTATTGTGCATACAAAAAAACCCCAAAATATATTAAAAAGTCCAAAAATAAGGAATCTACTTTTTACTGTCATTTATAATTATTTTATTATTACGAAGAAAGCAAGCTTTGAGGTTATAATGCGCTTTTTGTTTTGCTAGTTTTTTTGACATCCTTTAATTGTAAACAGTCTAAAGCTTTAGTCAGACATACTGTAACATGTTTTTGTTCTTTTTCTCCCATGTGATATTTGTGTAATTCTGTTCTAATTGCAATAAACCTCTTTTTCAACTGGGAAACACACGTTTGGCAAGTAGCCTAAACCAAGCTCTGGAAGTTCACACTAACTACCTTGTTTTGTCTTCAGGAAGGTGTCAGACATATTTAACTATAGTAACTGAGTTTTAAGGCAATTTCAGTCACACTTTGAATGTTCTGGGAAAACCTACTTCATTATACATGTGTGTTACTGGACGTCCTATCCTGCACAGCTTCACACTTTTGCTGACAGGAGTCTAAATATTCACCCCAGTATAAACAGCAGATATTGATGCCATCTTTTTCTGTACTGGAGGGTGTCCATTAGGTGCAGTACATGATCTGGACTGGTCATCACAAAGACTCTCGGAAACAAAGAGAAACACACACACACACCTGTAATGATATAACAGTCCCTTTGCTGTACTGTTTGCAACAAAGAGAGTTCTAAGTAAAAAGAATAATTATTTGTTGTCTACATAAAGATTTAAAACCCCAGTGATGGTGATGACACATCATTTGGCTTGGAGACTAATGATTTTCATCACAATTATCACACTGTCCCACCTTACTGTGCTGAGTAATGCATCTGAACCACAGATTACAGACTCTGGAGGCTGTCTGCTTCCCTGTCTGTCTGTCTAGGAACATCATCTTGCATAGACCAGCTCATTGGCTGTAATGCATCATGATGATCTAACAGGTAAACTAGTCTTAATGACATCATGTATAGTAGTGACATCACATTACCAGGTGTTCACCTTAATCAAGCAGTTGTTGGTACATGAGCAATATGCATTGAACGGAATCAGCCATCAAGCGACAATTCCCAGACAAAAGTCACTTTTCAGAATTACACGCTTCTCTTCAAATGCGCATCAGCACGATTTCATTTCCATGTTTCCACCACCTTTTGATCAATCAGTGTGTTTTCATGCAGACCAATACACTGTCGGGTTGCCTGTTGTCCTGTATTTAAATGGCAAAACACTCACCAAAAAAATTAAATACAAATTCTTCACACACACTTGAATTTCATATCAATATTCCATAAAACTGAGTTACATTAATTACACAATTCATTTTGATGGAATTCTGTTATGAAATTAAAATTCTTAAATCTTATGAACAATAAAAACACATTTACATGGGATTTTATATCATCATATTATCTTCTGCTTTTTACATCAAAATGTAAAACATTCATACACACATTTAATTAGCCAGTAAATGAATAATTCACCCAAAAATGTAAATTGTCTCACCATTTACTCGCCCTCATGCCATCCCAGATGTGTATGACTTTCTATCTTCAGCAGAACACAAATGAAGCTTTTTAGAAGAATATTTCAGCTCTGTAGGTCCATACAATGCAAGTGAATGGTGACCAGAACTTTGAAGCTCCAAAAAGCACATAAATGCAGCATAAAAGTACTCCATGTTTGACTCCAGTGGTTTAATCCATGTGTTCAGAAGTGATATGATAGGTGTGTGTGAGAAAACAGATCAATATTTAAGTCCTTATAATATAAATTCACCTCCCTGTCCAGTAGGTGCACAAAGAATGTGAATCGGCAAAAACAGAACATGAAAGTAAACGTGAAGATTTATAGAAAAAAAACAAGTATTAAATATTGATCTGTTTCTCACCCACACTTATCATATCACTTCTGAAGACATGGATTAAACCACTGGAGTCAAACATGGATTACTTTTATGCTGCATTTATGTGCTTTTTGGAGCTTTAAAGTTCTGGTCACCATTCACTTGCATTGTATGGACCTACAGAGCTGAAATATTCTTCTAAAATACTTTATTAGTGTTCTGCTGAAGATAAAAAGTCACACACATCTGGGATGGCATGAGGGCGAGTAAATTATGAGAATTTTCATTTTTGGGTGAATGCAAACAAGCCATTTATTTAGTGTTTGAAATCAATGTTGCATAAATGTAGAAGTATGTGATTTTTTGAAATCCCTTTATATAAATATATATTATCCTATATCAGATTTCTGTATCAGAAGATTGTGCATGTAAACACGCTCAGTGAAATTACTTTTTTACATTTCCAGTTACTTGCCAGTTCCAAAAGTGCACATTATAGCATTGAAAGATTTTAGCACAGAGCAAAACTTGACATCTTGAAATCCTGTTCATTCATGTTTCCAGCCAGTCATGGTAATTACTTTCATCTTTTGGAAAAAGGTTGAATAAACCTTGGACAACAATTGAGCTATCAGCCAATTAACTTGAAACTTACACACACACACACACACAGTTTTGCCTTTTTTACTGTGCTTAGAAAGTTAGCTACCTTCCAGTCACCTGGCTTTGAACATATAAAACAAAAATGGTTTCCAAATTAAAATTATTAAATAATGGCATCTTTAATTTAATAAAATCAACCCAGGGCAAAGAAAAGTGCCCATAAAAGAAGGATCTCCCTGTATGGATTAACATGTTAAAAAAGCCCAGAAGCAAACCAACCAAGCATATCAAGTGTGCTGACACAGGCCAGGGAACAGTCTCAAAGCTGATAAAAAAATCGGTTCACAGTGTGACTTTACAGAAATCTCAGTGTGGGTGTGTCGAGGGGGTTATCAGACGGGGAGGAGAACCTCCTATCAGCACTGATGTCCTGAGTCAGTGAGAGTTACACACACTCATGTCACAGTTACGGCCCAGAGATGAGTCAAATACTCTAGAATCATCCGTGGAATTCAATCAGCGTGCCACAGTTTCCTTGTGAATGTGACTGACTACTGGACCTCTACCCAAAAGTGCAATTCCCAAAGAAAAGAACAATGACATTTCCTACAGAAAGACAGTGAACGATTTACAACGTTGTCCCACATAACAGAACAACACCTAAAGCTGAAGATCCTTCATGCATAACTACAAACATGTTGGGCAAGGGCTGCCATCTTGTGTCCATGCATGGTTACAAATAACATTTCTAGGTTTAACACACTGCACAAAATGTCTAAACTATTTGATTGGTAAAAAATAGAGAGAAAAAAAACGGTAGTTTGCTAGAAAAAACAATGCAGTTAGTTTTGCATAAGGAACGTCCATGAGAAATGTTTGGGGGGAAAACAAGCATATATGCTCCCACAAATTAAATCTTGACCACAAAAGAATCAAACTAGCAGAGGGAAGTAAATTTGTTTTATTGAAGTCATGCACATCACACATGTTAGTGCACATATTCCCTTATCTCGCTCTATGGCTTTACAAACTAGAATTCGGACATTTAACTCTCTCATGTCAAAAAGAAAACAAAAAGAGGAGTAATTATGAGCTCTTCTCAAAAACAAGATTTAAAAAATAAAACATCACAGGCAGTGAGCAGTACTGACTTGGTTGGACAGGGTGACCGGTTTAAAAATAGTTTTTCAAGAAAAAAAAAAAAAAGTTTCAACTTTGAACTGAAGATCTATGATCTGACGAAAAGAATAAAAAAGTAAAGTTTGCACTAATCAAGCACGTATATGCAGTTACTTACGTACATGAAACTTGTGTACGCATTCTGTTGAATAATAAAAAAAAAAACGAATAAATTAAAGGCTAAACAAACAAGTACATTCTTAGTAGTTGTTAAAATGCATATCAGAGCAATCTTGATTTTTTAAAAGATATAACAAATGGGACAACAATATCAAATCTTTAAAGCAAATTAGATGTGAACAATATCCAATGTTTATTTTGTGACTAACATATTTACACACAAACATTCATACATACATATTTACAAACAACCCATGAGCATTTGTCTAAACGTGCCTTATGTCCTGTAAAGAAAGATGCTTCAAACCTTTGTTAGGTTTACAAAATAAAAGTCCCCGAAATCAAGTCCATCATGCCATTTAAAGTTTATGAACAACGTTGTGTATTATTGTCAATGCAAAAGATCATTTATTTTCCATCTTCTTTCTATGCTACAAACTTCGCTTTTTTGCATTTGTGGTGAAACCCATTCTGGATTTTGGTCTGGAATTCTGTCTTTCCAGTAAAAGAGGAAAAAAAAAATATGCAAAAACAAAAGTTCAAGACATGGTTGAATCAGATGAACTGCGGTTTTGCTCGATGACTGTTTATTTACAGCACAGCAGGCAAATGTGAAGCACACAGCAAACACATCATTGGTTAATTTGTCTTAAGCAACCCACACATTCAAATTTAAACTCATTCCCCTTTCACCACCAACATAATTCATTCCCACCTGTGCTTTATAAGTGTGGATTTTTGACACTTCCACCAATTATTTATATATATATATATATATATATATATATATATTTCTACTTCCTTTGCAATCAATTTCATTCTGCAAGAAGAGAAAACATGTAAGGCCGCAAAATCCCAGAGCCTTCTTCAAGAGGTACTGCAGAAGACCTGCAACGACGTGCCGTCAAATGAAAGCGCCCCGTCTTCAGTGTTGGTAAAAAGCTACAACATTTGTTTTTAAGTCATTGTTCCAATCCATTCAACACTGAATACAATCGTACATGTGAAGAAAGTTGAATTTCAAAATCACTCAGATACTTGTAGTGTCTTTAACATTTGCTTAGAATACATGATACAAGAGAGAACAGCCATAGAGGACAACCACATCACTGTGCTAGAAGCAAGTCAGTTCGAACACAATTACAGCACAGATCATCGTGAAATTCTGACGTTTTCGGTTTAAAATCAAATGAATGAGATGCTGCATGAGTGGCACTTCAATGTGAACTATTTAAAATTAGGCACTTCACCTCTTGATTTGTGCCACAGAGTTCAGATTCTCATTTGGCTTTACATCTATTTGGAATACCACATTAACAACTAACATGGCAAACAACAAGTATAGTCAACAACAACAAAAAAAACTTGTTAACAGAAAACGTGGTACCCCATTCCAGAAAACAAAAAAGTTAGGCCTAGGTTAGGCCATTTTAACAATCTGAAATTCTCATTCGAATGTCACAAATGCAGATAAGAGTATTTATTCTATAATATACGATACGACTTTATCCCCTCTGTCTTTCAATATTATATACATTGCATTTACACAGACATTGCTGAGACCCAATGGGCTGTAAATCAGGAGGTATTATGTTCAGTTTTAGACCTCGTCCCAGGACTAAACATGACTGGGGCTGGACATACACAAAGTGTTGTGATTGGTTCACGCTCTCAGGACGAGCTTTTGGATAGGTTAGGATAAAGCACCACCGCTGCCACGGCAATCACAGCGGCGACCACCGGCATCCAGGGCATCCATCCGCTCTGAAACAATGAGGAGCCTATTAATAAAGTTCATTAGAAAACATCAGCAGACCAGGACAGAAGCACTGGAGACTGCAGCTAAAGAAAAGAGGCCTGATAATAAGAGATGAAAGATATACATAAATATACAGAGAGAAAGAGGGAGAAGACAGATAAAGCAAATACTTCAGTGAAACAGGGAGAACCGGTTACCTCTCAGGAGTTACAAAGCCAATAAAAACAAACACAACCGTCTTTCTTCAAACTCAAAGAAAGGAAAGCTGTGTTTAAAGTAACATTTCCACCAAAACGCTAATTTAGTCATCATTTACTCACCCGTGTATCATTCCAAACCAGTCTGACTTTCTTATGTGGGACACAAAAAAAGTTCAGTTGACTGGCACTGTAAAGCTCCAAATTATTATTATTATTATTATTATTTTTTTTTTTAAAGTTTAACATTAGTAGTTCATACGACTCTTCTGAAGTCGTTCAACAGATTACTGTGAGGAACGGACAAAAATGTACCTCTTATGCCAAAAAATTAAATCAACATCAACTCATAGTTTATGCCACTATAATAGAATATTAAGAACTATATCACGTGATGCATATAAAAAACTAAATATTTAATCACGAGGGCATTATTTGTCATTTCTGGGGGACTTCTTTTATTTTTGATGGCATTTTTGCCCTGAGCCCTCCTTAATTTCTGACCCTGGAGTCAACGACGTCAAAACTAGGTGCTCTTGCTGCTTTAAGTTTGAATATGTGAACTCGTGAATAAGATTTGAGAACCGTTCTGGAATTTTCAGTGGAAAACTAGTTGCATTTCAAGAACAAAGCTATTGTATGGCTTCAGAAGATTTAGAAAATATTGCACGCAAACTCATATGGACTACTTCAACTGTGCTCTTTTGTAATTTTCGAAGCTCGACAGCATCAGTCGGAAAAGAGCAGTGTAAACATTCTTCGAAACATCTTTTGCATTCAACAAGAAGTAGGGATGTCCCAGATACTGGTCAAAAACATGCTCACATACTTGCTCTTGTAAAAATGCTCTGATACCAAAACCCGATACCATCTGACTTATGAATGTCCTTCCGTTAACATTTGCGCTCAAATTAAAATCACATTGTCCTTGTGTGATAATAAAACTGCCAAAGCTGTGATTTAATGAGATAAATATATAGTTTGAATGTGCTGCGTGCTTCAAATGTGAGCGCTTGTAAATGTGTGGAGCCAGTGTTGTGCTGATGCCGGCTCCTTTTAGAGCTCCATGGTTCATACACGGAAAACACCATCATGAGCTTCAGGCGCTCTGTTTGTAGCAGATGACAGTGAGAAGAGCGCTAGTTCACTTTGTAGCATGAGGCACATATAGACCACATATTTATTTTTTTTAAATAGCAGCCTTTTGCAGTTTAATCACATTGTTTCATGCAGTGACCTGCTTTTCTGGAAGAAGCGATTGTCAAAAACACAGAAACAGAAATAAAAGCTCAATTTAAATGGAAAAAAGTATGACAGATATATACCACTACTGTATAGTTCTGTAATATTTATTTAATACATTATCTAATACACTACATTAATAAAAGTAATTATTATAAATGATTATAAAAATGTTATCGGTATCTGCGTGTAACGAAAAGAAGTATCAGAACTCGTTCTCCAAAAACAATTGGATTGGGACCTAGCAAAAAGTTACAATTATGTTTCGTTTTGCAGTGTCCCGGTACGTCTCGCGAACAGAGCATATCGTTTACCAAAAATGCCGTTCTAGTGTGGTTTAAACATAGCAAAATGAACCAGTTTTTTAACTAAAAACGTATTAGTGTAGACATGGCCTTTGTCATCAGCACAGTACAGTCTGTGTGCAGTCCAGTTTAAATAGACATGTGGAAGTCTGCATCTCGTCTTGATGCTGACAAGCATCTGCAGTGCTGCTGACTGTACTGAAGAGCATCACAAAGCAGCCGTAGAGCGCATGCGCCAAACTCGTCCATATGGGCTCATGGTTTATGGGTTTGGAACTACATGAGGTTGAGCAAATGATGACAAAATTCTCATTTCTGGGTGAATTGTTCCTTTAAATTCATCAAAGTAAAAAAAAAAAAAGAAAACCAGCAAAAGAACGATGGTATGACAAATAAAAAAATAAAAAAATGAGGCATCCAAAATCGTGCAGTGATTTATATAAAGATTAGTGAGCCAAGCAAAGACAAGACTGTGAGATGTTGATGATTATTAGTAGGTGATTCTGTGTGGACGAAGAATTTGTTAGTTTCCCACGTGTTGCGAAGCACCAAAAATGGGATTTTGGGAGAAGCGAGTGCAGAGATTATGGGTGAGTCTTTTTGCCATGCACAGGTCGTATATACATGATGATATATACACAGAGGACATACAGGAGACAAACAGACACAGACTCAACAGGAACGTGTGTACCTTTCTACCACAACTGGCCGAAGCACCAATACAGCAAAGCCAGGAATAGGCCGATGAAAATGGCTTGGACAGGCTGCAATATGGGTGGCTAGAGGAGGGAAGGGATATTACAAATAAAATAACAAATTAACCTTTAAACTATTCAACGGAAAACAGGGTGGGGGAGGGAGTTGCACAACTACAAACAAACAAACAAACGAACGGAAAAAGGCCTCAGTTGCAGTGGGAGACAGTCGGTAAATCATCAACACAAACACATAACACAAAATCTCATCGACGCCCCAGAGCCACAAACACAGGTCAACATCTAGAAGCAGAACACCAGGAACGAGGAAAGTGTCGAGGCATTAAGGAAATATTCTTGGTTCAAGCTCAGTCGTTAACATTTGAGACATGATGTTGATTTCGACAATTATTTCGCCTTGACTCTCGTTTCTTTAAAAATAAATAATTGCTGTTCCAGTAGGACACTTACAATGGAAGTGAATGGGCCAGTGTTACGTGTTAACATGATTTTAGTGTGTGTTACGCCCCGTACGCATGTCTGTGTTTTGGCTTGTTGTGTTGTGCTCTCTCTCTCTCAGATTTGTACCACGCCATTGTTCATTATCTGCTCATGTTAAAATGCTGTCCTGTTGTTCCCGCATTATGTCACTCGTTGTTGTTCATTCATTGTTCCATAATTGTGACACTTGTGTGCATTACATGGTGCACATGTAGTTACATTATTTTTGTATTTGCAACATTAGTTAAGGATTGGAGTGCCACCCCCTTGTAAGATTTGTGTTTGTATTAGGCAGAGTAGACTACTAAGGACGATGCTGAAGATTGGTTTTGTGTTTCACATTTTCTTCGTTATTCAGTCTAGACTAGAGGGATTGGGGTAAATTTAGTGGGTGGTTTTTGTTTTGTTTTGTTCTTTGATTTGGTGCCGCTCACATCCCTTTTCCCTCTTTGTCTATCGGTACTGTAAAATGTAAATACTTTTTTCACCTGTTGCACATTACTCACCGTTTACTTCATCTTCCATTTGTATATAAATAAACCACTTTGTTTTGGGAATTTAGCTCTTTTCTTATGGTCTTTTCTGTACCCAGTATACATGACAATAATTTATTAATTTATACCCTTTACACCCCTAGGCAAACATTAACGGGGGCTCGTCCGGGATTGTAACAGGGTCATAACAGTGATATCAGATTAAAGGGTTTACCTTTATATTGTCATAATAACCATTTTAAGCAAATTTAAATCAAGTGGTTTTATTATGCTAAAATCGCGTTAACACAAACAATGTTTGCATTTTGTGGCTATACTTTTGAAACAGTGTGTATTTTACGTTTATGGATTTGCTCCATTCACTTCCATTGAGAAATTGTAGCTTTTTTATTTCTCCCTCCCCTTTTCTCCCCAATTTGACACGTGCCCGTGGTGGCGCATGTGACTCGCCTCAATCCGGGTGGCCGAGGACAAATCTCAGTTTCCTCCACTTCTGAGAGAGTCAATCTGTACATCTTATCGCGTGGCTTGCAGAGCACATTACCGCGGAGACATAGCGCATGTGGAGGCTTCACGCTATTCTATGAGACATCCACTCACTACTCACCCCATTTTGACTCTACCCCCCCAGCAACCGGGACAATTTGGTTGCTTAGGAGACCTGGCTGGAGTCACAACTCGTGACTCCAGGGGTGGTAGTCAGTGTCTTTACTCGCTGAGCTACCTAGGGCCCCCCCTTTTTTAAATAAATGATGGACGAGGTGAAATACAATTTTTTTCTTCTGGTAATCAACATTATGCCTTCAACGCTGAACGACAGAGCTCTTTTACTGAACACAGAACATTCTGTAATAAATCACATCAAATGAAATGTTGGTTATTTGCATTCATTGACGAACACATTAAGAATTACAATCGGTGTTAAGCGTCCAAATCAAAAACACATGAAGTGATTGTGTAGACTCCAATCAGCAGAGTGAAAGGGGTTGGATTGTGGGAATTGTGAGAAATCTAATACATTTATGTGACAACTACAGCTTTGTGCATAAAATTTTACGCCCCAAAGAAAAAAAAAAGTTTAGAAAGCAACAAACCACAACTTGGGACAAAAATAGCTGGAAATACTCTCGTCTTGGTTCATAAGGAAGAAAAAACCTTGCAGAACCCTAACCCACGTTTTACCTCCCAAAACCAAGTGAGATTTCTACCCAGACAACAATTTTTGGCCATCGTAAGCACGTCTCAACATTTGAATGTGCCCACGAATGCCATCTAGGCAATAAGCACAGAATACTTGCTAACACAAGTCACAAAACTGTACCGTGTGCGTGTCCTGCTTTATATTTCATGCGGTGCAAAACATTGAAGGTCTACGAAAAGCTATGAACCAACAGTGTTCATAGGAGTAAAGAAGGCGACCGCAAATTGAGGTAAAATATCTCGATGTTGAGCAGTTCAGCACACAAGGTTTATTGTTTCCCCAAATTAAAGTGAATGTTTGAAATGTGCAGTTTTTGTGACTTACATTGCTTCCTTTCTCTTGCAGGAGCTTCAGATTGACCTTGCACTGCTCCAGCTCATCGTTGATGGAGCGTTTCTCCTGTTCGGTCTGTTCATACCGCTGCCTAAGATCTGACAGCAGAGTCTGAGTGTTGTCATACTGACAGAGAGAGAAAGATAAATCAGGTCAGACACGACAGATCTTTACGCTACAAGTTTGTAGAAGGGATGGGTCAGGATGGTCGACAAGTGAACCAGCAACTTGCTTGTCAATTAGTGAGGTTGATTAGATTATATATATATTTTATATTTTTTCTAGAATTTTTGCTTTAGCTTTGGTATTTTGTATGACAGAGGTGAACAACCCCTTTAAAGCCCTTCTGCAAAAAATAGCACAGAAGCAGCACAGCAATACCCATCAAATCACCACTTGTTTAATGGATCACCTGAAAAATGCATTAAAATTCCTGGTTTGTAGCATTTATTTTTTCTTCTTTTAGTAGAGGTTTCTTGCACCAGAGAAGCTATTTTTCATTTTTTTTTTATGGAATTGATATCTAATTGATTTGCTCTGAGTTATGAAAGTACATCAGAACATGAACAATTGTATTTCCTTCGATGTGACTGTACCTCCTTCTGCAGATCTCTGGTGCGGTCCTCGGCTTGGGCCAGTTGTATCTTCAGTTTGCTGGCGTTTTGTTGGTGCTGATCCTGTATAGAGCCCAGTTTGTTCTCCAGGTCACCCTGTGATTTCTCCAGAGCGTTTAAATTGCAGCTGAGTGTCGCACTCTGTTTTCTGGAGCTGCATTGAAAAGAAAAGCACACCAACAATCGGAGTGTCCTACTTGAGATAGAAAAGATGAGCTACATTACAACTTACAGGGTCCCTACACTCATTACTCTCTACACAGGGGATTTTTGTAAGTGATCACCTCCCACATGATGACATTTTCAGGTACATTTTTACCAGGCCTTTTTAAATGACTTTTGACTTGTCCCTGACTTTCAATTATAAATTAGGAAAATTCATTATAAAGCTACAAATTATTGGATGTTTACAATTATGATCATCTAAACAAAGAGTGAACTAAGTAAACAATTTCAATATTTATTGGGTGAAAATTATTTCTATACATTGTTTCAAAATGATGTTATTTCCACCACACCAAACTATTTCACCCTAATACGATTTTTTTTTTTTTTAAGTAAATATTGAATATCCAAGAGGACAAAAGTGTCAGTGAAGAACACGCTTGAGATATGAAATATCACTTATTTATGGGGCTTCATTTCAAATCAATGAATTCATTTCAAGCTGTAATTTTGCCAAATTATGCAAAAAGTATTTGAAAAAAATACTTTTGAAAAAATCTGATATGAAATTAGCTTTAGCAAGAGAAAGGATTCGGCCATTTTATATGAAAATGTAAAAAATGTCATTTCCATCCGCATCATTTCCAACACAGAATTCTATTGAACATGTGAGATGTGCTGGAAATGACACTGTGGTGGGAATTTTCATGACAAAAATGAAATAAATCTCTTGTGGTGGAAGTACACACACTATTGGACATTGTTATTCGACAAATTAAAATAAACCAGCGAGTGTGTCAAAAATGTGTTAACCACAATCTAAGAGTGCCCAACTTTGATTAACACCCCCCCCCCCCCCAAGCGTACTTATATAAAATACACACTATTATTAACCTACTAATCAAAAGTTTAGACACATTCTCCAAAAAATGCTGTCTAGGTATGCTGCCTGTGTGTGTGTGTGTGTGTGTGTGTGTGTGTGTGTGTGCGCGCACGCATGTGTTCTGTAGCTTTAGGGTAGATGAGCTCATAATATGAATAATCAGACAATAACAGTGCAGTGAAACACACACTGCCTATGGCGTTGTTCAAGCACAGGACAAAGGTACTTCCCTACATCAATTTGTCAAAAGAGATTATGTTGTAAAAGTCACTCCTGTCTTCTGTAAGTGAAAAGACACAGTTGTTTTGTCATGCAGTGAATGAGTTGAAACATTCTCCGTGTATGAGAGGGACAGCAGAAAACACTGGCGGCTCTTCACTGTTGTAAAATGGTCTAAAGAACACTAGTGGTGCATCTGGTGTGTGTGTCTCACCTGTTGAGCTCTTCCTCCAGTCTGTGCAGTTTCTTTAACAGTGTGGTTTTCTCAGTACGCAAACTATCACAATCATCCTGAAGACCACAGCACTCGGTCTGAAGCTTCTCCAGCTCACCTGAGAGAGAGTGCGACAGGGAGACTGTTACAAAAATATAAATCATATAATTTAAACAACATTTAGTTGTACATAACCATCCAAGTGTATAAACCAGAAAAAGCATTGCATCAAAACCAAATAGTTCTCATTATAATACAAATGCTGCAAGGATTCGATTACTATTTTTCACGTGTTATTCCATCAATTTAGGATTTAATTTTTATTTTACTGTTGAAGTCTAGCATTGAGCTCACAGCCGATTGGTCTGTTGTAACAAACATTTTTAACATTGAGGCAGCATGCCACCAAAACATTTCCAGTGTAGACAAAGTGAAACAAAACCAAACCATATTTCAAATATTTAGTGAATGACTGTCCAAAAGAAAAAGTTAAAAGTGTAAGATCCGAGTGTCGATGAGAATTGTCATTCATTGAGATTATGAAAAACAGAACAAGAATCCAACAAATAAGAAATAACCCCAGCAGGACCGTTTCTGTGACTCTGGATGACACATTAAAGGTGGTCTGGAGAGACAGACCTCAGTAAGGTGGACAATAAATCAGGGTTGCTTCAGATTTTTTAAAATCAAATTTTAGACCTGAACATATTAATACTGTATCCCCATACCAAAACAAACCCACACAATCTCAAAATAAATCATGTATCCCCGACTCTTACTTAAACAGGCAGAGACACACATTTAACAAGGCCGGTGTCGTGCACGAGTCATGTGATAAGATACGCAGATTGATGGTCTCAGAAGCGGAGGCAACTGGGACTTGTCCTCCGCCACCCAGATTGAGACGAGTAACCGCGCCACCATGAGGACCTAGTAAGTAGTGGGAATTGGGCATTCCAAAAATTAGGGAGAAATGGGGATAACGCCCCCCCCCAGATGTACACCGGGGAGTCTTATTATGAAATGTAAGCGCTTCCTGTTTCTAGCAGCTCATTCAAACAGAAAAGGGAAATAAAATGTGCACTCCTACAATTCCAAAAACGCATGGGATATACTAAGTGTGGCTACATTTCACAAGGCTCAATGCCAGCAGCGTGCGATGCAATATTTGCGACAAGATAAAATGCTTTAAGGTTGACAGAAACTGACATTAAACTAGTTATCTTGTTAAACCGTACTTATCCTTACGGTTTAGCTGAATTAACAGTTTAGAGTTCTTGTTTGTTTTTTTTCCTCTTCACATTAATGTTATAGCCTCTGCCCCTGCCGTTTCTGGGAGAGCTGTGATTCTAACGGCCTGCCAGTCCACACACTGATTTAGATAAACCAGATACTGACTTCACTGTCTGCACTAAATGGATCCTAATTTCACTTGCAAAAATTGCAGACATATGTCATAAGCTTTGGATTTTAAAAACAAATCTGATTGGTGTGCAGTCAGTGTATGTGTACCTTGTAGTTGACTGGCACTCTCTTGCTGCTGGCTCTGCATCTGAAAGCTGGCCTGTAGATTGCTGATTTCCACTTCATACATGGCAGCCTTCTGTCTCCATTTGCCTAGTTCGGCAGTGACGACGCTCAGGTCTCCCTGCAAGGCAGCGATCTCACACTCCCGCTCGGCAGTGGCAGTCTCCATGGCGTGACGTAGCACCAGGATCTCCTCCTGAGCGCTGTAGAGCTCCTCTCTGGTGCTGGTAATGGTGTTCTCCCTCTGTTCACGCAGAGCTTCCATGTCAGACTGGAGCTTTGAAAGTTGAGCTAAAGAAAGAGATATTAAAACAAAAGGCCAAGAGATGTCTTGTGTTAGTGATTTTACTATAGTTTAGAGGTGTTGTTAGGCTTAAACCCTTTCACAGTGCTAAAATCACGGTCACACTTTAACTTCAAGTGGCTTATTTCTTGTCTAAAACAACAATATGATAAAAAAAAACAAATGGTATTTCATAAAAATGACAATTAAGTATTGAAATAATCACAATAATAATTCTTCAAGTAATATCATTCATTAACCTAATTGAAGGCCGCTTATGGTCGTCTAGCAACTTGGCATCTTAACATCCAAATTATGTGTGGTCACAGGGATGTGTATTTACACTGTTTCACAATCGTTTTGCACATGGCTCATTCATTCAGATTTGATAGTCTATTTTTTAAGTGTTTAAACTGAATTGCATAGTACAGCGATCTACCCGTTTTAAAATAAACAGCTACAGCTTTAATGCAAAACAACTGTTTACCTAGTTACAATTACTAACCTTAGTTTACAAGTCAGGGATAATAAATTAATACTTTTGTAAATGAATGCGCTTATTAACAAAATGATAATTTTAATGACAATTTGTGCCCTGAAAAAAATAAATAAATAATAATAATAATAATAGTAATAATAATATTATACATATATATATATATAAACACACACACAGAGCCCGTCTGGCACCAACAAACATCCATGCAATTATCTAATCAGCCAATCATGTGACAGCAGTGCATAAAATCATGCAGATACGGGTCAGGAGCTTCAGTTAATGTTCACATCAACCATCAGAATGGGGTAAAATGTGATCTCAGTGATTTGGACAGTGGCATGATTGTTGGCACCAGACGGGCTGATTTGAGTATTTCTGGGATTTTCACACACAACCGTCTCTAGAATTTACTCTGAATGGTGCCAAAAACAAAAAACATCCAGTGAGTGACAGTTCTGCAGATGGAAATGTCTTGTTGATGAGAGAGTTCAACAGAAAATGGTCAGACTGGTACAAACTGACAAAGTCTTCAGTAACTCAGATAACTGCTCTGTATAATGGTGGTGAAAAGAATATTATCTCTGAATGCTGTTCTGACATGCGGGTTGGCACGAACGGGACCTACACAATATTAGGCAGGTGGTTTTAATGTTGTGGCTGATTGGTGTGGACACACACACACACACACACACACACAGTATATATAATGTATATATATTCACAATTAGGGCTGTCAAATCAATTAAATATTTTAATCAAATTAACCACGAGATGCTGAAAAATTAATCGCAACTAAATGAATGCCCATGTTTGCTGAGAAAAGCTCTAAAATAAAAATAATAATATAAGCAATAATTAAAATAATTTACAAAAATAATTTTATAAATCTGTCCAATGCATTGCAGACTTACAAGATGTTCTCACAGGATGCGTTACACGGGGTCTCACTGTGGTTGCATCAAATTTCACTGTTTTCTAGTGTCTCATGCCATAAATGCCATGTTTTCAGGATGCTGTGGCAAGTTATACGCAGTTTGAAACATGTCGTAAGACCCCTGCATCTGAAGTTCCGCTGGGAAAATACTAATTTTTGCTGCGTGCTCTCTGCAATTGTGTTCTTTCCTGTACAGCTGGAGCTGACTGAATCGCAAAAGCACAAAGGTGCTCTTTCAAGAGCTCTTCTTAAATTGCTCCAATAGTAGGAAAATGCCTCATTACGGATAATTCAGGGAGCATGATTAGTTGAACTGTTTTTTTATGCGTTATTTTGCATAGAATTAAATCGCACTGAAATAACGTGTTAAATTGACAGACTCATTCACAATATAGCACAAACACTTGTACATTATTGCTTAAATAACACACACCCGAAGGCAAAACATTGAAAATATTTCTTGTGCAAGTGTTGAATGGTTCATTGTTTGACTCACTCTGTAAGAAGCGGATCTGTTTAGCAGATTCTTCTGTCTGCTGTCTGTTAGTTCTCCTCTCTTCCTCCAGCAGAGCTGACAGAGGAAAAATACTTGTGAAGATCCACACTAAAGCCAGTGCATTACCCTGCATTTTTAATGTAGATTGTACATGAAAAAGACAATTCTCTAAAGTACCTTGAAGCTCGAGGCATTTCTGTTTGCCGGTGTTGGCGAGCTCCTGTGCCTCCTGCAGCTCTCTGTGGAGGTGTGGAATGACCTGCTCCGTGTCTTCAGAATCTAGGTTCCTGTCCATCTCTAGAGCAGATAGTAAAGTAAGGGGACAAATTAGGAAATAATGTGGCTGACCTGCTGAGTAAAGTGAAGGAAAAACATTAAATGTTCAAACAAGTGAAATCAGATGGCTGTGATCAACACCTCGACCTTAATAGGAGCAACGCAACAAGATTCCAGAATCCATTTTTTTAAATCTTCATTGAACGATCTTAATGTAGATTCTTAAATTCCAAGATCAATCTTTTACTCTATGCGCAACCCTCCACTACAAAGTGAGGAAATCGCTTGCAATTTTCACTCACCAATGATTGTGTAGTATAGTGATGGAGTATTCAGCAGCGAGATGCTTTCACTGCATGTTAAGAGTAAAAGTTGTTCGGTGTAATGTGTCTGAAGTTGAGATCCATGAGACCCATTTGTCATTGAATGATGTCTCTTTTAAAACCCTTTCTGTTCCAACCAAAAATATGCTTGTTTTGCCGGTTTTCTAAATGAGACTGTACCGATTTTAGCATGTGTTCAACAAATCAATGTAAATATTTGTTAATATAAAAATTATGCAATTTATCAATAAACATGTAACAAAAAATAATATATGAAATAAATCTTATTTATTGATTGAATACATGGATTTGTTCATTTTTAAAAAGCCAAAATGTGACCATATGAAAAAAACCAACAAAACCTAATTGGTAAAATTTATATTTTCATAATGTACCTAGTCAGAAGATCCCCTGTATTTATTTATTTATTTTTCCCCCTAACCTTTTCTCCCCACTTTGGAATGCCCAATTCCTCCTAAGTCCTCGTGGTGACATAGTGAGTGACCTCAATCCGGGTGGCGGAGGATGAATCTCAGTTGCCTCCATGTCTGAAACAGTCAATCCGCGCATCTTATCATGTGGCTTGAGCGCATTACCGTGGAGACGTAGCATGTGTGGGGGCTTCAAGCTATTCTCCGCGGCATCCACGCACAACTCACCACGTGCCCCAACGAGTGTGAGAACTACACCTTATAGCGACCACAAGGAGGTTTCCCCATGTGACTCTACCCTCCCTAGCAACCGGGTCAATTTGGTTGCTTAGAAGACCTGGCTGGAGTCACTCAGCAAGCCTTGGATTCAAACTCGTGACTCCAGGGGTGGTAGACAGCGTCAATACTCGCTGAGCTACCCAGGCCCCCAAGGTCCCCCAGGTCCCCTGTATAATTAACAGCATTAGCTGGAAGAGAATTTATTTTATATAAAAGCAAAATGGACATTACAACTGAAATATACCCATATGAGTCAATATCAAATCAAAATTGGAATCGAATTGAAAGCTTGTGAAATCTGTATCAATACCCAGCCCTACTGAGCTAATTAACAAAATCACAGCCAAATCATAACATACTTGGTTAATAAACAGCTACGTGGTCCAGAATGTTGGACCAATGATGTTTCACTGTGAGAAAAAAATAGTAAAAAAAACAAAAAAACAAAAAAAAAACGCCTTGTTGCACAATACTCATCATGGTCGCAGCTCATCAGTGCTTTCAAAGCTGCTCAGTGCGAGAATTCCATTACAATGATTCAAAAATATGTCTGAACCTTACGAGCCACAAGAGACACGCTATATTCCAAGCATCTGTGGGCAGAAACATCAAGCACTGAAACTCAATTAGTTCAAACTCTAAGGAAACCATCCTTCTGACCCGATAAGCATTGCTTAATTCATTACATGAGGGGTCTTTCAAGGACAAAGCATTGCAGTTATCAGTGTTACTGATACAGTGTTACTTCACAAGACAACAGGACCAACTGACGTTGCTTATGTTTTGTGTTGTAGTAAACCAAGTGAAACTCATAGTTGCATAAAAATGTATTATTGTCTCTTGATTCATGCACCGTTCTCAAACTAAGACAACACACTTGTATACCATCTATGGTGGCTTTGGCTTTAGACTGTGAGCCAGTAGTGACTGAGTACAACTTGCTGCTGGCTCTGCATCTGAAAGCTGGTCTGTAGATTGCTGGCCAGCCATTGCGGGCCCAAGCTTGCTCACTGCACTGGAATATCTACAAACGAGCTGTTGAGATGACCTGCACCCAGACAAGAAAAGTTATTTTGTCCTCTCCAATGACTTCATGCCAAGCAAACAAGCATTTGTGCCCCCATCAGCCTCTCTGAGGAGCATCCATTTTGCCTCTCACGTGGTCTACTAATAACAGGCTATTAGGAAACCTCCTCTGACCATAAACTGATGAATGTCCCGTTCTCAGAGCACTCAACAGATGTTGAAGTCGTGCGCTAATTTAAAGGCTGATAATCCTTAATGATGTCAGACGATGGCCAAAAAGGGTGTTTACTGGGACGAAGAGAGCTGCTTTCAGGCTAAATGACGTAACGTACTCTTCGCGGTGTTTCTGTAGATCTGCCATATGTTTAATGACAAAGGAAATAAAGTGGTGTGTAATCACATTCTTCTGCTATTACAATGATTTAATCAGGAGCATCAGGCGCAAATGACTTCATGGATGAGATTGTGTATCAAAGCCATATCTACAGTATAGCAAATAGGTATGGATCTCTGCAGGTCTATCCTAATTCAACAGCACCCTCTTGTGGCATATTTCCCATTGTCAAATATAAACAGCATTTAAAGGCTCGTGTAATTCTAACAACAGTGTGAGAAAATGGTCAAGAAACAAAAGCTAAAATATGTTGTTTTTGGTAAATAATTAAAAATAAATAAATACAAATTTGATTTATATTACAGGAGGACCAAAGATGCCATTTTCTGCTTGTGTAACATTTTATCCCTAAAATCCACTTATATTAGCCAAGGCTTCTTGCAACAAAAAACATATCTTCATTAAGTTTAACATGATCAATTTCAGTTTTTTTCTTTCTTCTCTTGGTTACTGTATTTTTAAGACCTTTATGTAAATGAGCTCTGTTATCATTTGCTGATCTTTGCATGAAGGCATAATACATACAGTCTTTCATCAGGGCGAGTCAAGTTTATGAATACTAAATGTTGATATTTAAAAGTGGGTGGCCCATATGTTAATTAGCTCATAGTTGTGATGTTAATACCGTAGTGATTATAATGAATGTTTTTACAGCTTTTGGGATTACCAGTAGCTCATCCTGTAAAGCATGACGCTAGCAAATACCATGAACTGATATCATGTATAACATCATGAATGTACTGTAAATTATTTTGTATAAATGTTCATTTATGTTTACATATATTATCTCGGTTGATGTTTAAAAATAACAAAACTCTTCTAAAACTTTCCTTCAAAAGAGGAAAATACTGTTTTCTATGACATTCCCCCTTCAAAAAACCTGCTCTTGCAGAATAAATGCTGGAACTATGTACATGTGCTGCAATGGAAATAGTTCTGTGGGAGCCAAATCTGTGGATGTATTAAGTGACTCAGCAGCGTGAGACAAGATGAACGATCTTCATTTTCAGCATGAGTGGGTGAGTCACAACCGAGCTTAAGACATTTCAGACAGAGGGGCAAATCTGTCTGACCCAATGCAACCATTCTGACAACTAGAAAACAAACTTACAGCAAAATATATTAGTGCCAGTTCAACTCCATGACTTTGTATCATCACCACTCATTAAAGTAACTTGTGCTTGAACCTTGACGTCTTATGTGGACTTTTGTGTGTCTGATGAAGTCTATTAGGATCTCATGAGGTCTCCTGTTGGTCTGATAAGATCTCTAAGGAGTCTGTTAAGGTATAATGTGGTCTGATGAGGTCTCTTGTGGGTCTGATGAAGTCTGTTGGGGTCTGATGTGGTTTCCAATGGGTTTGATGAGGTCTTTTGGGGGTCTGAAGAGGTTAGATGGGGTCTTATGAGGTTTAATGGGGTATTATGTGGTCTCTTGGGGGTCTGATGTGGTCTAATGGAGTTGAATGCAATCTCATGTTGTATGATGAGGTATTTTGGGGTCCAGTGTAATTTCTAAGGGGTCTGATGTGGTCTAACAGGGTCTGATATGGCCTCTAGAGGGTGTGTCTTAAATACGGCTAATAAACACGAAAAAATTAAATGCTACTTTGAAAATTTGAAAACACTAATCACCTTTAGAACACCCAAAAGTAATAAAGTACAGCAGTTCAAACAAACAGCTCATTCCCTCTGACTGAAAGAAGTCTGCACGGCAGCTGTACGTGACATTGAAGCCTTCTATGCATTTCCTGTCTAATTGAGCTGTAATTGGTTTACATTCCATTCTGTCCTCCAGCGTACCATAAAGTGGCACAGGGGCAAACCTCTGAGGGTACATCTGAAACGGAATGACGCAAGTACACCTGTTCAACCATTCGAGCCCACCACTTAAACCTTATGTGCCCACCACTTTTACCATCTAAAGATTTAGGCCATATTAAGAAACACTGGGGGGAAACACACCCTGATCAGCTGTGCAGTTGTGCACATGCCAATGCACTAAGCTCTAATGAATGTAGATAGAGTGTGACTAACACTATAGTCCAGCCAAATAACACAAACACCCATCAACACTGGCGTTTCCAACAGGGACGTTAACACAAAATAATGCAAAGATTACCTTTCAAAAGAGAAACCCTGTTCTGAGTCTCATTCAGTTCTTGCTCATCCATCTGTCCATCTGGATGGGAAGAAAACATAAAGAATAAACAAACAAACAAAATTTTACGAAAAGGAAAGTAAAGAGAATGAAAAAACAAATTTATGAACAAACAAAAAGCAAAAAAAACAGAAAGAATTAATGAATAAACAAATGAAAAATAAACAGAAAAAAAGGAAAGACAGCAAGATCAAAAAACAAATGAGAATGAACGATGAAAAGAATGAAAGAAAAAAGAACAAAGATAAGGCAGACAGAAATAAAGACACAAAGACAAATAGAAATAAATAGATTCAACAAGCAAAAAAGGACATACAAAAAGTCAGAATGAATAAAAAGAACAATTTGTTGAATCAGAACTCTAGTGTTCACATAAAGCTGTAAGAACAAATAAACAGCAATCCAAACAGTACAAATATGCCCAATCATTATATACCTGAGGTGTCGTCGCTACTTTTGTCCTTGCTGGGGCTCAGAGTATCTGACATGTCACGCTCTTTAGCATCTATTTGGTTTTCTATAAGGACAGAATGGAACACACCACTTAGAACATGGAGGGGGGCCGCATCCACAGCTCAAACAACATTACAGTAACAACAATCATACAGAAGCCATTCATTTCTGCCAGGTCTCTCCTTCAAAACATGTGTCTAATCAAGAATGTTTTTGATGGTTATAAGCACATCAGATATGATTATTCTGAATCTATATTAGCAGGCAGTGAATAATCCCCCTGTAGTTTATTCTCTCTGGCCAGTGGTAGAAGTTGCCCACACATGGTCATTCGTGTGACCTGGAATTCCAAAGGGAGATACAGTCACTGGCTAAATTAGTTGCAACTTTTGTAGCATTGCTGAATGGCTGACGTGGACTGAATAGAAGTTATAAATGGGGTTTGGCCAGGGAAATAACAGGGCAAACACCCTAAACCAGGGGTTATCTAACTGGGGTCTGTGTCTTTAATGTTCAGTCACTTGGAATTGTGCTTCAGATAAAAAGCCCTTCAAATGTTGACAATTTTTTTAGTTTTTGAAAACCCCATGTTTCATGAATGAGCACAGTATTGTGACTAGTGACTGAATATTAAGATATTCCATCTGACGGGATGAAAAAGCGGTGATGTCATGGAATAGTTGAGCAGTGAATTCTGGTCTAATCTGTGTGGCTGTAGTCAGTCTCTAATCCGCAGGAATGAAGTGGTCAAGGTCAGGTGCCACAGCAGCTGGAAAAACCAGCGACCGGCAATACAGTAAAACAAAGGTAGATCTTAGATATCATAAGCAGGCCAAAACTGCCACTCAAAAAAGCCAAGGTAAAACTGTAATGATGATGTCATTGGTGCTCATTATGGTAACAACACTTTTATGTACTGTTTCAAAAGTACAGCCTCAAGAGGCAATAAATATACAGGTGCTGGACATATAATTAGAATATCACCAAAAAGTTGATTTATTTCAGTAATTCCATTCAAAAAGTGAAACTTGGATATTATATTCATTCTTTACACACAGACTGATATATTTCAAATGTTTATTTCATTTAATTGTGATGATTAAAACTGACAACTAATGAAAACCCCAAATTCAGTATCTCCGAAAATTAGAATATTACTTAAGACCAATACAAAAAAAGGATTTTTAGAAATGTTGGCCAACTGAAAAGTATGAACATGAAAAGTATGAGCATGTACAGCACTCAATACTTAGTTGGGGCTCCTTTTGCCTGAATTACTGCAGCAATGCGGCGTGGCATGGAGTCGATCAGTCTGTGGCACTGCTCAGGTGTTATGAGAGCCCAGGTTGCTCTGATTGTGGCCTTCAGCTCTTCTGCATTGTTGTGTCTGGCGTATCACATCTTCCTCTTCACAATACCCCATAGATTTTCTATAGGGTTAATGTCAGGCGAGTTTGCTGGCCAATTAAGAACAGGGATACCATGGTCCTTAAACCAGGTACTGGTAGCTTTGGCACTGTGTGCAGGTGCCAAGTCCTGTTGGAAAATGAAATCTGCATCTCCATAAAATTGGTCAGCAGCAGGAAGCATGAAGTGCTCTAAAACTTCCTGGTAGACGGCTGCGTTGACCTTGGACCTCAGAAAACACAGTGGACCAACACCAGCAGATGACATGGCACCCCAAACCATCACTGACTGTGGAAACTTTACACTGGACTTCAAGCAACATGGATTCTGTGCCTCTCCTCTCTTCCTCCAGACTCTGGGACCTTTGATTTCCAAAGGAAATGCAAAATTTACTTTCAACAGAGAACATAACTTTGGACCACTCAGCAGCAGTCCAGTCCTTTTTGTCTTTAGCCCAGGCGAGACGCTTCTGACGCTGTGTCTTGTTCCAGAGTGGCTTGACACAAGGAATGCGACAGCTGAAACCCATGTCTTGCATACGTCTGTGTGTGGTGGTTCTTGAAGCACTGACTCCAGCTGCAGTCCACTCTTTGTGAATCTCCCCCACATTTTTGAATGGGTTTTGTTTCACAATCCTCTCCAGGGTGCGGTTATCCCTATTGCTTGTACACTTTTTTCTACCACATCTTTTTCTTCCCTTCGCCTCTCTATTAATGTGCTTGGACACAGAGCTCTGTGAACAGCCAGCCTCATTAGCAATGACCTTTTGTGTCTTGCCCTCCTTGTGCAAGATGTCAATGGTCGTCTTTTGGACAGCTGTCAAGTCAGCAGTCTTCCCCATGGTTGTGTAGCCTGCAGAACTAGACTGAGAGACCATTTAAAGGCCTTTGCAGGTGTTTTGAGTTAATTAGCTGATTAGAGTGTGGCACCAGGTGTCTTCAATATTGAACCTTTTCACAATATTCTAATTTTCTGAGATACTGATTTTGGGGTTTTCATTAGTTGTCAGTTATAATCATCAAAATTAAAAGGAATGAACACTTGAAATATATCAGTCTGTGTGGAATGAATGTATACATTATACAAGTTTCACTTTTTGAATGGAATTACTGAAATAAATCAACTTTTTGATAATATTCTAATTATATGACCAGCACCTGTACATGCAAGAAGGAATTTGTGCGATTAAACCGCTTACTAACCTTATCTGTCCAAAGTTATATCCAATATTACAGCTTTGTTATTGTGACGACACATCACTGCAGTGTTTCCCATTAATTGACTAGAATATGGCGGCCCACCACAGTATAACTTGCCCCGCCACGGTCTCGTAATGAACCGAAAACCTTTTTACACTTCTCGTCTAAACTATTTTTGCACTTCTCATAATAACATACAATAAAAGGTTGCATTTTGCGCTCTCTCTCTCTCATGCGGCAGTCAGTTCAGTCAGCTCCTCCCCCACTGCTGTAAACTCACGCGCTCACACATGCACACTCGCAGATATCTGCACTGGAGTATTCCTGGATCTGTCTAACGTTATTTGGTTGAGGAGGATGACACATTTTTGAGGTAAGTAACGTTAACCAGCCCTCTACATTGCGAGTAAATCACTCGCATATGCGAGTAAATTTTGCGTTATGCACCCAAAAAATGTCTGTTATTAGCCTCTGGCAACAAGTAAATATTAATATTTCACTCTCCAGTGATAGAGTTGTGTAGTTTTTAAGCACTGAGTTCCTTTTACTAAATAAAAAGCAGTTGATTAAGAAGCTGGATTCAAAGCAGCCTCGTCTTTCCCTGCATGACGTCTGATGTGTGCAGGAAAAAACACTTGTGTCTCATTCAGTTGAACTCCGAGCAACTCAGGGATCCGCACCACAGACGTCATGTGGAGATGAACCACATCTCAAGCGCTCTGATGTGCACGCCGTCTACAAAGACTTGCACCAAACTCCCATGAAAATTTAAACAAGGTTTAAACATATTATTTTTGTGAATGCAAAGCGCTCCAGTTTCACTTAATGGCAAATATCCGTGGTCATTGTGGGTTTATTCACGCAGTGTTAATAACATGCAGTGAGACAGAGGAGATGCTCTTCTGTGGAGATGATAACATCCAAGAAACAGAATCTCGAAGTCTTCCTTCTTGAGAAATAAGGTCTTGTGAGTTATTCAGAGAGCCTTAAAATAATGTGTGAAAGTGAAGAATTTAAGGCAGAAATATTTTACTATTGCATAATATCATTAATATAATACAAAAGGGGTTACAAAAGAAGCAAAAGAAAACTAAAAAAAAGTTACTAGGTTAATTGGCATAACGTTACACTGCTTACGGCTTTTCACTGCTTAGCTATCGTTAGCAGTCTGAGTTAACAATATAAGATTAAAAGATGAAACTGACATCACTAGTTTGTACCCTGCTTTTTAGAATGGTTAAAGCACAAATTGTTAAAGCTACAGTAGGTAGTATTTATTCATTGAAAAAATAGTTTTCTATATAAAAATGGTGGCTAAGTTAAATGAGGCCCGGTGAGAAATTAGGTAGCATCACAGACTCCTTGAAAGTCCTTGGCTCAGTTTGTGAACAGCTGTCAAATAACCCTGGCTGGGGTGAAGAGCATCATGTATATGGGGAAGAATTGGGGGCGCTGTTTCTCACACTTCAATTTATTTCAAAGTTGCAAACTGCAGCTTTAAGAGCTCAAAACTAGCCTCTTAATTTTGCTCTCAAATTGCACCATATGGAAGTATTTACCTTTAAAATGTACACAAGTTTCTTACAGGGGAGCAAGCCCCTGGACCCCCCTAGAGGGTCGGAAGTCCAACCCCCCATAGTCTCACAAAATCCTATGGAAAACACTGCACTGGTTATCTGTGTAATCCTGGTAAGTAATTTAATCACACTAATGTTTATGTTTTCAGGCTACATATTTGAAACGGTGTGTTTTTAATTTTTATCGACTGGCTCTATTCCCTTACATAGCAAATGCACTTGTGATTTTTGCTGCTTTAGCTTTGAAGTCTAAATAATGTTTTGTGCTAGTCAGCATTATGCTACAAATGCAGTCAATTGAACCTAATTTAAATTGAACCCAGAAAAAATCCTTTATTCTCAAATGTGGCGATACCTTTAAGTCTGTCAGGACTGGCCAGGCTGTTGTCCACAGTCGTCTCATTATTCTGAAGATGTGCATCAATGACCTCTGAAAAAGAAAAACACATTTAAATGATGGATCTGTTAATCTTCAATTGTTCGTTGAACACTTAGAACATAATTGTTTGTTGGTCTGAACTAAAGTATATATACATAAAAAAAACACTTAATAAAATACTCTCTTTGCTCTTACCATCAAAGTTGGACAGTTTGTTAATAGAGGAGTCCACAGCCTCCTTTAACTGCCTCACCGCTGGTTAGAAAAGAGAAAAGTCATGTAACTATGTTATTCCTTAAAGTCACTCGAGCAAACCTGTAGCAACTAACTAAACATTTATCATTTAATGTCAAATCTCCGACTATAAAACACTGAGTCAGCCCAACATCAACGGAATACATGTGTTGCAACAAATCTTTACATTTGTAGTATTTTTCATACATACAAAAAGCAAAAAAAGAAACATGGAAGCAGCGTGCTTATCATGAAAAGCCCAAAGGCCTCAGAACGCATGCTGTGAGAGTGAAAACTCCTTGGAAGAGGGAAACTCAAGATGTCAGCAAGTTGTGAAATGAGAATAGAGGGCATGCAGTGAGCGTTATAATTAGGATTGCTTGTAATGTTTGGAAAAGTATACAGAATATATACACATGTACTGAGAAACTATATGAATCTCTGCGAGAACAAAGCAGCTAATGACTCGAGTCTACAGAGTTGGCAGAATCTTACACTTATAAAATAGCAACCCTACCAAGAACTAACTTCAAGGAATAGTTCAAACTCGAAAAATGAAAATTCTCATGAAAAACTTTTTTTGTAAAATAAAGTCAAAAGACAGTGCAGTTTATCTTGTATATTTCAATAATTTACAAGAATGCTTTTCTTGTTTCAAAAGGGTGGCATGACCAAAAAAAAATGAGAACCACTGAAATAAGAATAAAAATATTATTTAAAAAAAAAATGTTTAAAGTTAAAAATAATCAAGGCATGTTTTCCCACACTTTCACGAAACAAGGAAGAATATGAAATAATTTTTCTATACACCAATACAATAATGCATAATCTTAAAATCAGGGACTATATTTATAAATTTTGGTTCATTCAGAGCAGAAACAATATTGTTTTGATCTGTTCCGCTGCCTCCTTTCAAATTAGTAACCGGTTAGGGAAAAAAATGAAAGAACGGTTAATAATATTTTTATAAAAAATGACAGTCCTCTGTGCTAAGGGTAGCTGATATACGAGTTGCAGTGTTGCCAGATCTGACAATAGAAAACAAGAGACTGGTCTGGAAAAACAAGCTCAAAATCAGGGAGTGGCCATAACAAAATGAGCAATTTGTTTTTCCTCTGTGGGGGAATTACTAGCATAGAAATCATAGCAAGCATAGTATACAGTATCACATATAAAATAATGTATTTCAATAAATGTATACGTCCTTATATATATATATATATATATATATATATATATATATATATATATCCCATAAAATATTTCAAATATACATCTGGACATCTAAAATCACATATGCAGTAATTAAACATACAGTGGTGGCCATAAATATTTGCACCCTTGGTAAATATGCGCTTGTTTATCCTTTTGATCTTTTATTCAAAAATGCACAAAAATCTAACCTTTAATTGAAGTAAAACTATTGAAACAGAGGAATATCTCATTATTAAATAAATATTTTTATCCAAAACGCATTGGCCATAATTATTGGCAAGTTAACAGCTCTGAGTCTTCTCTTATAATGTCTAATGAGGTTGGAGAACACATGAAGTGATCGGAGAACATTCCTCCATACAGAATCTCTCCAGATCCTTCAGATTCAGAGGTCCACACTGGTGGTCTCTCCTCTTCAGTTCACCACACAGGTGTTCTATGGGGTTCAGGTCAGGGGACTGGGATGGCCATGGCAGAACCTTGATTTTGTGGTCAGTGAACCTTTTTGTGTTGTGTTGATTTTTATGTGTGTTTTGGATCATTGTCCTGCTGGAAGATCCAACCAGGGCCCATTGTAAGAGTCCATGATACCATGTATCCGAACAAGATCTCTAAGCCATCTAGCAGAAAAACAGCTCCACAACATTAAAGATCCAGCACCACATTTAACTGTGGGCATTGGGTACTTCATCTCTGTGTGCGCCAAACTCATCTCTGGTGATTACTGGCAAAAGGTCTGTTTATGTTTTATCTGACCACAGAACACGGTCCCATTTGAAGTTCCAGTAGTGTCTAGCAAACTGAAGACTTGTTGGATGAGAGCAGAGTCGTTTTTTTCTTGAAAACCTCCCAAACAACTAGTGGTGATGTCTGATATTTATTTATTTTTTAATTTCGGACCAAGACACAACTAATTCCTGGAATTCTCCAGCTGTGATCCTTGGAGAATTTTTGGTCGAAACATTTCCTCACTGTGCGTGGAGTATAGACATATAGACAATATAGACATACGTCTTCTTTCAGGCCAGTTCTTAAGATCTCCAGCTGATTGGAACTTGTTAATTATTACCTTGATGTTAGAAATGGGTATTTTCTTATAGCCACTTCCTATTTTGTGAAGCTCAACAACCTTTTGCCGCACATCAGAACTATATTGTTTAGTCTAACACACTGTGATTAATTAAGGGAATTTTGCCTGTGTGTTAACTCATATTTATTGTCCTGTGAAACAGGAAGTTGGTGCACTAAATATACATTTTAATCCAATAATTGTGGACAACGTGTTTTGGAGAACAATATTTATTTAATAATGAGATATTTCCCCTCTCAAAAAAAATTGCTTTACTTCAATTTAAAGGTTAGATTTTTGTGAATTTTTTTAATGAGAGATCAAAAGGATAAACAATGCAGATTTTGTTTTCACAGCCTACTTTGCTCATATTTACCAAGGGTGCCTATATTTTTGGGCACTACTGTAGTTGTCATGGCCTTCAGCATGTCATGGAAAGCTTCATACAGAACGTGCATTAAAGGCAAAGAAATGTGTGATGGAGCAATTTACTTCAGAATCAAATCATGTTAAAATTAAAAGGGAACACAGATTTTTTCGGGGGCAACAGGAAGTGGTGTAATTCTGAAAATGTACTGTGATAAACCATTTAGGCTTTCATTTAATTAAAATGATCATTAACAAAATTACCAGCATTTAAATATCAAGTTTTCACTTCGAAACAACTGAAAGGGACTTGTTCCTGTTTTCAGTTATGTTCTGCAAAAATTGAGTTCATTTCGTTTTTGTTCCTTGAACCATTATTAGTCCCTGATTAAAATAGCAATATTTACTTAGATATATTTTCACTACAAAAAAGACAGACATCTTCAACAGATTCCTGTTGAATCAAACCTACCAACTCTAACACCATTTTATGCGATGGGAGAAAGGTGTCCCGAGTCGTCCCTAGCAGGCTACTCATCCTTACAGGCTCTATTTGATGGGGATTAGGGACTCTGCTGCCTGCCAGGAACAATTCCAGGTGCCTTAGAAAATGATACCCATTTTCGTTTTAGTTTGAATAAAACACTTGCAAAACATCAAGATCATGACTAGTCTACTTTAATTGCACTTAAATGCACTAATTGCTTTTTCCAAAACTTACAAATTAAAAATCATTGCAATATTCACAATGTTGCTGAATGGAGCATAACAGTACCCGCCCACTTTATTTTTCCCAATATTTTTCCCATTATTTTTTTAATTACAAAATCCTTCAGAAAAGAGTTGTAGGCCATGAACCAAAGCAGCCAGCTCCAAAGGGAATCACAACATTACAAGCTTTGATTTAAAGACTATGAACATTAACATCTTCAATGAGGGAATAAACTACAATCCAATGAAGAATTGTGAATGATAATATTGATAGGAAAACAATGGAAAATATAAAACGATTGATTTAAAGTTGATGGTTATAAGTACTAAATCTAAAAGTATAGAGAAAAAGGAAAGCTTTAAAATGAAATCATATCAATCTTTATTCCTAAAGTTTATTATTTTGTTTTGTTATTTGAGTTTTAAGTTAAATATGTAAAAAATTACACCTTAAGGTGTATGAAACACACATGCAGAAAAAAGCACACCTTAAAAAATGACAATTTATATGATAATTAATCAAGAAAGCCATTAATGAGACAATTAATTATCACAGCCCCAAAACAGACAATTAATCGTCAGCCAAATGTCATAATCGTGACAGCCCCATGTCTCTGATTAAAAGTGTACAAGTGATAGTTAAAAATATATTCTCCTGTATTCTCCTATCCTGTTAAACTGTTGCGCTCTATTGTACATCACCACCAAAGTCATCACAAATAAATACTGAATATTCGATATGCGGAAAGTATTGATAAACAGGTAGTTAAGGAATCCATAAAGGATCCGAGTGTTGCCTGTCCCTGCCTCGCTTCCATACGGAGTAAAAAATATTAATATCCGCTCATTAATAAGGTCTTAATTGATTAGTGCGCCTGAGGAAGGCATTGTAAGGAATGCTGGGTACTCACATTGACACTTAATGTACTGTTGGATTAAAGTGCAGTCTTCTCCACTCTTTAAAAGCAAGTGGTCTACCAAAGAAAGAAAAGCCCTCCATTAAATAAGCAGCAAATTAAAGATATTCCAGGGGCATTATATAATATTAAAGCATAAGCCAGATCTACAAGATATGACATGAGACTGAACCAGATAGAGATGCAGAGGTCAGGACAAGAACACAGACAGGAGAATGCAGTTATTCATACACCTGTCACTCACCTGTCACCTCAATCAAAACCAAACTAAGACACTTAGAATCAAAGGGACTCTTTTCACAGATGCGCCCAGATACCATAAGACCAGGACCAGAATGATTGAGTTTTGCAAAGAAATCTTCTATAGTATTCCATCTGCCAGCCCTATTGTAAAAGCTATAGGCCAGTTTGCTATACAACTACGCAACTTCCTACGTTACAACAGGGTATCTCAGCAGGTTTGAAGGAATGAAATGTAAGACTTTTTAAGGCAAAATAAAATAAACATTTAAGAACACATTAAATAATTAATTAGCAGGTAAATACAACACCACTGAGGCTACTTGGATGTCTGTGGACATGTTTTGTTATATTTTATTGTGCATTTATGCGTTTTCTTTTTTTAAATAAGTTAATACAACATTAAAAGATATGAATTCATTATGAATGCATGTAGCCTAAAGTAATCAAGAAATTACCCTTCCCTTTAGTCACTTGCTTTCCCGCAAGATGTGAAGCAACAGACCAATGCTTTGGCAACCTCACCGCTTATGTCAAACATGGAAGTGGTGGCTTCAAGCCATCAACAGAGCTGACTGGACTGAGATAATTTCAACTCAAAATTTATAGCGAACATGATTACATGCTTGTTATTAACTCATTTCATTATAGTAACTGTATTGCTAAGAATATGTTTGTATTTATGATGGTTTGTGTCATACTTTCATATGATCATCTAATCTGTCAAATCCAACACAACAGTCAACGGGCTTTCTGTCACCATTGCTACGCTGATAGCTTTGTTGATTACAAACAGGAGCGATGGTGTTAGCGCAACGCACGCTTACAGAGATGCAGAATAACGCTATTTGCATTACGGATTAACAAATTTATGAAGGTGTATACACCTGAAACATCGTAAGATCAGATAAAAATGCACTTGCTTGTGCTTCCCTACATGCTCACACTAAACCTGAAGCGTCAGCTGCTAAATGCTGGCAGCACAAGAGAGAGAGAGAGATGATTTTGACTCACGCAGATTCTGCTGTTTGAAGCGTTTCCTCTATTCATGCCCCAAAATTTAAGACCTCAGCAAATGAAAACATTATGTTGTGATTTTTTAACCCCCTTTTCTCCCAATTTTGGAATGCCCAATTCCCACTACTTAGTAGGTCCTCGTGGTGACGCGGTTACTCACCTCAATCCGGGTGGCGGAGGACGAGTCTCAGTTGCCTCCGCTTCTGAGACGTCAATCCGCGCATCTGATCACGTGACTCGTTGTGCATGACACCGCGGAGACTCACAACATGTGGAGACTCATGCTACTCTCCACGATCCACACACAACTCACCACACGCCCCATTGAGAGAACCACTAATCACCACCATGAGGAGGTTACCCCATGTGACTCTACCCTCCCTAGCAACCGGGACAATTTGGTTGCTTAGGAGACCTGGCTGAAGTCAGTCGGCACACCCTGGATTCAAACGCCCGACTCTAGGGGTGATAGTCGGTGTCAATACTAGCGGAACTACTCAGGCCCCCTCAGCAAACAAAATTTCAGACTCCTTATAATTTAAGATATTTAAGACTTTTAATGGCCTTAAATATTTATAAGTAAATTTAAGACTTTATGGTCCCATGTGTACCCTGTACACTGAAAAGTCTGGCGTGTAATGACATGCACATGACATGACATGAAAAACACAAAACTTTAGTAATGTTCGACACATTTTCTGCATTTTTCTGGTTTTACTGATGTGTACTATGGAAAATCCATCTTTCCACAGACACCATTGAGATCAGTGTTATTGGTGGAAACATATGACATGTGGACAGTATATGAGCAAATTGTCTCTGCCATGAGGTTTGTGGTCTGTGGCACACCACATTAGAATGAATGAAGAAATAACTGCAGCATGATGAGTTAGATGAAGTAGTTTAGTTTCAGGATAATACATCACCCTGTACCAATACTTAATACATTTCAGTACTAATATTATTATAAAAATAATGGAATAAAGGCTCTAATTAAAAACAACGTTTGGTCCTAAATGTAAAAGCCCAAAAATGTTATAATTTTAGGTGCTAAATATAATACATGCCTTAAATAAGACTAAGTCATAAATGTAATAAAAGCCCTAAATATGACAACATTTAGTTCCAAGTGTGATAAAGGCCCTAAATGTATTAAAATCTTGCCCCAAATGATAAAAAAATAAATGGTCCTAAATATACTAAAGATCCTAAACATAAAAACGTTTGGTCCTAAATGTAATTTAGTTGTAATAAAATTGCCCTAAATATGATAATATTTGGTTCTAAGTGTACGCAAGGCCCTAAATGTAGCCTAATTACATATACTAAAGGTCCTAAATAAAGCCTAATTGCATATGGTCCCATGTACTCAAGGCCTAAATGTAGCCTAATTGCATATGGTCCCATGTACTCAAGGCCCTAAATGTAACCTAATTGCATATGGTCCCATGTACTCAAGGCCCTAAATGTAGCCTAATTGCATATGGTCCCATGTACTCAAGGCCCTAAATGTAGCCTAATTGCATATGGTCCCATGTACTCAAGGCCCTAAATGTAGCCTAATTGCATATGGTCCCATGTACTCAAGGCCCTAAATGTAGCCTAATTGCATATGGTCCCATGTACTCAAGGCCCTAAATGTAGCCTAATTGCATATGGTCCCATGTACTCAAGGCCCTAAATGTAGCCTAATTGCATATGGTCCCATGTACTCAAGGCCTAAATGTAACCTAATTGCATATGGTCCCATGTACTCAAGGCCTAAATGTAACCTAATTGCATATGGTCCCATGTACTCAAGGCCTAAATGTAACCTAATTGCATATGATCCCATGTACTCAAGGCCTAAATGTAACCTAATTGCATATGATCCCATGTACTCAAGGCCCTAAATGTAACCTAATTGCATATGGTCCCATGTACTCAAGGCCTAAATGTAACCTAATTGCATATGGTCCCATGTACTCAAGGCCTAAATGTAACCTAATTGCATATGGTCCCATGTACTCAAGGCCCTAAATGTAGCCTAATTGCATATGGTCCCATGTACTCAAGGCCCTAAATGTCACCTAATTACATATGGTCCAATGTACTCAAGGCCTAAATGTAACCTAATTGCATATGGTCCCATGTACTCAAGGCCCTAAATGTAGCCTAATTGCATATGGTCCCATGTACTCAAGGCCTAAATGTAACCTAATTGCATATGGTCCCATGTACTCAAGGCCTAAATGTAACCTAATTGCATATGGTCCCATGTACTCAAGGCCTAAATGTAACCTAATTGCATATGATCCCATGTACTCAAGGCCTAAATGTAACCTAATTGCATATGGTCCCATGTACTCAAGGCCCTAAATGTAGCCTAATTGCATATGGTCCCATGTACTCAAGGCCCTAAATGTCACCTAATTACATATGGTCCAATGTACTCAAGGCCTAAATGTAACCTAATTGCATATGGTCCCATGTACTCAAGGCCCTAAATGTAGCCTAATTGCATATGGTCCCATGTACTCAAGGCCTAAATGTAACCTAATTGCATATGGTCCCATGTACTCAAGGCCTAAATGTAACCTAATTGCATATGGTCCCATGTACTCAAGGCCTAAATGTAACCTAATTGCATATGATCCCATGTACTCAAGGCCTAAATGTAACCTAATTGCATATGGTCCCATGTACTCAAGGCCTAAATGTAACCTAATTGCATATGATCCCATGTACTCAAGGCCTAAATGTAACCTAATTGCATATGGTCCCACGTACTCAAGGCCTAAATGTAACCTAATTGCATATGGTCCCATGTACTCAAGGCCCTAAATGTAGCCTAACTGCATATGGTCCCATGTACTCAAGGCCCTAAATGTAGCCTAATTGCATATGGTCCCATGTACTCAAGGCCTAAATGTAACCTAATTGCATATGGTCCCATGTACTCAAGGCCTAAATGTAACCTAATTACATATGGTCCAATGTACTCAAGGCCTAAATGTAACCTAATTGCATATGGTCCCATGTACTCAAGGCCTAAATGTAACCTAATTGCATATGGTCCCATGTACTCAAGGCCTAAATGTAACCTAATTACATATGGTCCAATGTACTCAAGGCCTAAATGTAGCCTAATTGCATATGGTCCCATGTACTCAAGGCCTAAATGTAACCTAATTGCATATGGTCCCATGTACTCAAGGCCTAAATGTAACCTAATTGCATATGGTCCCATGTACTCAAGGCCTAAATGTAACCTAATTGCATATGATCCCATGTACTCAAGGCCTAAATGTAACCTAATTGCATATGATCCCATGTACTCAAGGCCTAAATGTAACCTAATTGCATATGATCCCATGTACTCAAGGCCTAAATGTAACCTAATTGCATATGGTCCCACGTACTCAAGGCCTAAATGTAACCTAATTGCATATGGTCCCATGTACTCAAGGCCCTAAATGTAGCCTAACTGCATATGGTCCCATGTACTCAAGGCCCTAAATGTAGCCTAATTGCATATGGTCCCATGTACTCAAGGCCTAAATGTAACCTAATTGCATATGGTCCCATGTACTCAAGGCCTAAATGTAACCTAATTACATATGGTCCAATGTACTCAAGGCCTAAATGTAACCTAATTGCATATGGTCCCATGTACTCAAGGCCCTAAATGTAACCTAATTACATATGGTCCCATGTACTCAAGGCCTAAATGTAACCTAATTGCATATGGTCCCATGTACTCAAGGCCCTAAATGTAACCTAATTACATATGGTCCAATGTACTCAAGGCCTAAATGTAACCTAATTGCATATGGTCCCATGTACTCAAGGCCCTAAATGTAACCTAATTACATATGGTCCCATGTACTCAAGGCCCTAAATGTAGCCTAATTGCATATGGTCCCATGTACTCAAGGCCTAAATGTAACCTAATTGCATATGGTCCCATGTACTCAAGGCCTAAATGTAACCTAATTGCATATGGTCCCACGTACTCAAGGCCTAAATGTAGCCTAATTGCATATGGTCCCATGTACTCAAGGACCTAAATGTAATCTAATTACATATGGCTCCATGTACTCAAGGCCTAAATGTAACCTAATTGCATATGGTCCCATGTACTCAAGGCCCTAAATGTAGCCTAATTGCATATGGTCCCATGTACTCAAGGCCTAAATGTAACCTAATTGCATATGGTCCCATGTACTCAAGGCCCTAAATGTAGCCTAATTGCATATGGTCCCATGTACTCAAGGACCTAAATGTAACCTAATTACATATGGCTCCATGTACTCAAGGCCCTAAATGTAACCTAATTACATATGGTCCCATGTACTCAAGGCCCTAAATGTAACCTAATTGCATATGGTCCCATGTACTCAAGGCCCTAAATGTAGCCTAATTACATATGGTCCCATGTACTCAAGGCCTAAATGTAATAAAGGCTCTAAACATAAAAACATTTGGTACTAAATGTAATAAAAGCCCTCAATATGATAATTGTTCAGTTAACATTTATAACATTTTAGTTAAAACGTCTCACACATTTATAACATTTAGCAAATATTGCATTCCAGTTGGCCTGATTATGCCTCTTGTTATAACTGCTCAGTGATTTCTAATGCATATGGAAATGAAGCAGTCCCTCCAGGAATTATTCAAATTCAACCAATCTCTGCATTATTTCCATAGCTTGCAATTTTGTATAATTTCCAAAAAAAAATGTAATATAAGCTGTGAATCAGAGATAATGCAATTTCTTTTCTCCATATTAACAGTGGCAAAACAAGTGCTCAAAGCTTGAAGCAGTGGAGACATCTCCAACTGCACAGCAGCCATATTATCACCTACTCCTCGTCTCATCCTCTGTCACTGTGTCATTAACCCTGTGTTTATGAACCCGCAACGACCAAGAACATTTGCCATTACACTAATGTTAAAGTGAAACCAGAACGTTTAGTGTTCACTGACAAAAGTGTTGTCTAAACGTTTAAGCGTTGCGTGTACATCAGCGTTTAATCTCCACGTGCTCTTCAGGAGCTGCTCTGAATGATCTGAGGTGCGGGTCAGTTGTGCTCACATAATTCACTGTTGTACTGGAAAATAATACTCAACATTCACAAAACATGTTCATGATTGCCATTTGTATATTCTCTTAACACCCCTCATTTGGATGGTAAAATGTGATTAGAATTTCAAGTGTTTAATAATCTAATTTCTTTCAGATAATCGCGGTTTAATCCAATGATCGTGACAATGTAATAATCGCAACATGCTGAATCCTTGTTTGTGTTTTAGTTTGCATTGACTGAGGCAGTATATTTATATAAATATCATTTAGGGTATTCCGTTGAACTCATATTAGCCATATCGCAGGTTTCACCTTTTAAATGTAAAGTATTTTTGTTTACATATTATTTCTTGGTTGCGAGCTGCATAATCCATCATTGACACAAATTACTCAAATATACTATGATTATTTGTGAGTTTTCACAACATTTTTATTTTTGAACAAAGCTGCAGCAAATTCAGAAATGTTGGTGGTAGAGATGAAGTATAAATCATAATTAAAACCATTCAAACCACTTAACAAAGGGTAGTAGTTTAAATGTAAATTGTTACAATTATTACTTTCAGAACCTTTTATGCTCATTAGTTGGGCCCTTTATCAAATTTGAGGACCAAATTCTATTACATATAGAAGTAGTTCTAACATTTGTACCCTCAACAACCCCTGCCATTCTGAATTCATCCAAGCGAGTTACAATTCATTGAAGAATTGCCTTATATGTGATGGATACATGCAGAGTAACAAAGCTTCTCCACGTTGCACTTGTGATGCCTAAAATGCTGTCTAGGTAAGCAGCTCACTAGGCTTTGAAAAGCATTTAGTGGATGTGGCTAAACAGACCAACTGTCTGGCACTAAAACTGCATGGAAACCTGATTACAACACCTAAAACTACCCCTAACCCGATTAATTAAAGAACAAATGGAGACCCAAAAGACGGACAAACGGCAAAAAAACATGTTAGTTTTGCTAGACCGTAAACAAAGTGCAGATCTGAACGCACATGCTGAATGAACAGGACAAGGCCTGTGAGACAGAAAGGGTCATAAGCAAAGCTCGACAGAAAATAAAGAGGGGCAGAATGAAAAGTGAAACAGACATTCAACGACAAGCTCCCATGCTGAATAAGTTAATGCAAGTTTAGCAGAAGACACTAACAGACTCATGCGTCTTTAACTCACCTAAACTGTTATTTTCCTTTATGCTTTTCTCCTGCAGCTGTTCTAAACGGACTGAAAAACGACAACGAAAACATGTGGATGACCACAAATAAAAAAGAGCTCTATGTTGATTAAGATGTTCCTCCTCAAACTGTTTCCACCTGCTTGTTTATAACTTGAAATACAATATTCTCTCTAAAAAAGTGTATCAAACACGGTGACAGTGTGAGTGTGTTACCTTGCAGGGCCGTTAGTCTCTCATTCGAGAAGTCGTTGTCTGCCTGCAGGGCTTCGATTCGGGCCTGAAGCGACTGCTCCTTTTCTTCCATCTCTTCAATCCTCAACTGTAGTTCTTTCTTCTCATTCAGTCCTTTCTGAGTGAGCTCATCATGTTTGCCCTCCACCATCTGAACAAAGTTAAGAACTCTTATGTGTCAAAACAATTGTGCTTCAGGGAAAACAGTTTACATTGAGCACGGCATGCTAACAACATATTCCACGACGGCACTATTATAGAAGCAATAAGCCTTACTGGTATAACTGTTTATCTGCAAAATAAGATGCAGACAATATGAGCTGGCCTCTTACGTTCCAAGGGACTAGGGAAGCATGATTATGATCAAATTCATAATTGTCGATTATTATCATTTTGATAATTTATATTCTAATTGCAATTAATTGAAACTGGTACCATTATATAAATTAATACAAAAATAAGAGGTCAACAAATATTGGATTTCGCTGATATAATATTGTGTTGAAAGGCAATTAATTTGCCAATAGTTTTTAAGATTAGTAGTCTACTGTGACAGGGCGGAGGGCGGGGCCGGGTCGTGATTTCACACACCTGGCCCCTTATCAGGCTAATCAACCCTCCAAGAGGGATAAAGGCCGACTGCAGACGGTTGTGCGAGAGTGTGCGTTTACGGGCAGATGTTCGTCCTGTGTGTGTGTTTGTGTCTTTTGGTTTTAGTTGTTTATTTAAAATATTATTTTGTCAAGCCGGTTCTCGCCACCTCCTTTCCCTTTAACCCCCCTTTACACTGGTGCTGAAATCCGGGAAGGAAGAGGGATGCGGTGTAGTGGAGTTCTCGCCGCTGCCATCCACCCCAAAGGAGCAGCTGCAGCCATCCGCCGGAGGACGGAGGAACCCGGCCGCCTGGAAGCAGAGGAACGGCCGCTGACCACGAGGGGAGGAGGAGCTCCTTGCCAACCGCCTGGAGCGGTTACCACTGCCAGGGTCTGCGGTGACCCCTACCGTCCACCAAACTGCGACAGGGCATTCCGTCTGCCAGGGGCCGGTGGACTGCCTCCGATCCACCTGGGGAGGCGTGACTGTCATCCACTAGAGGGTGGAGGAGTGGCTGAGGACCTGACTACGGCGTATCGGAGAACCGGCGAGTAAGTGTTTTTTTATTTTATTTAGTTTTTATAAATAATATTTTTAATAAAGAACTAAAACCAAAAGACACAAACACACACATAGGACGGACAGCTTGCCGTAAAAGCTCTCTCTCTGTCGCACCACCGTCCGCAGTCGGCCTTTATCCCTCCCGAAGGCAGGATTAGCCTGGTAAGGGGCCGGGTGTGTAGAATCATGTCCCAGCCCCGCCCTACGCCTTTCACATCTACATTAAATGTTCTTAGTCTTTCCATCCTGTGATGTGGATGGCCAAATTGAATTAAATTCCAGATGTACACCGGGGACTCTTATTATGAAATGTAAGCGCTTCCCTGTTTCTAGCAGCTCATTCAAACAGATAAGGGAAATAAAATGTGCACTCCTACAATAATCTACAACATATTACAATATAAACAATTAACAATAAACATCGTCATATTTCATCAACAACAGCTGATCATTAGTAATCGCTGGTCATAAATTTCCAATATGGCATAATGATCGTGGCTTAATGAAACACTCACAAGCCCCCGCGTGCTTGGAGAAAATACAACAGTGCCACGTTTTCACTTAGAATGACACATGGCATGCATTTCATTAAATCATATTCTTTTGAAGTTTGACACGATTCCTGTCTTTCTGCCCCCAAATTTAAGACCTCTTTAAATAAAAATGAAGACTTTTGTTGTATCATTTAAGACTTTTTGGGACCTTAAATTTAACTGAATTAAAAATATGAAGACTTTTTAAGGATCCACGGGAACCCTGTAAATATCTGGCAAAAGATGTAAGAGAAACTTGACAATTTTATTGGTAATGTGTGAATGGTGGCACGACATATAGAATAAAGAAATCCACTGCTTGTGCAAATAACAGATGCAATATGTTTACTTTCACACAAATGTAACCAGTTTGTAAGTAAATAAACAGACATGCCATAATCTTTTCTGTAAGATCCTTGATTTCATTAACGGCTCCGTTGTATTTGTTGGCGAGTTCTTGGAGCTCCTCTTGTGTGCGTTCATTCATCTCTCTCAGGTGCGTGCACTCGTCCTCTGTGTTACTCAAACTCCTCTGAAACACACACAAAACCCACACAGAGGATTGAAAAACAACTGGTTAACAGGCAAACTAATGATCCCACTGCATTACATATTTCTTTAACCAATCTCATTTCTAGCATAGCTGAAACCTTTTTGGCAACGATTTCCTTAAATAATTCAATTAATCCAAGCTTTTATACAGCGCTTTCATACTGATGTCATTAATATATTCATGTTTTAATGTCTTTTACCTCCACCTCGGACAGCTTCCTGACCACCTCAATCTTCTCCTGAAGGACCCGCCTCAGGGACTCTTTGGCTGTCGTCTCATAATTGTGTTTATCCTCTGTTAAGGCTACAAGCTCCTTGCGGATACTGTCTTCTGTTTGGTTCTGAGGAGACAGGAGGCAGTGAAGCAACAGGAAGGATTTCTGTGCGCACACACATCAAATTGTCACGCAAACACGAGTCTTACTTTTGAATATGCTTGCAACTGATTCCCCATCACCTCCAATCTGGAGAGTAACCGGTCCTCATCGATTAAAGCCTGTTTAGAACAGAAACAGAGAGCACTTTCATTTACTGAGAACAAAATGATGAATACAATAAAGGAAATAGATTAAGTTACTGTTGTTCAAACGAACGCTCTGTAGCGGCACTTCAAGGTTCTTTTGGAACCCCAGAAAAGAACTGCTTTCAATGGGCGCTTCATTCATATTCAGCTGAAAATGCCCAAAAGAGCTGTTTGTGGAGTTAAAACACCCTGTTTCTGAAAGATTATTGGGGATTTGGGATTTTCATTAGGAATGGTAAATTGCTGTCATTGTTATTGCATCTGCTCTAATAAGCCCCATTTGCTCTGCAGCTACTCTTGGAAGATTTGAACTTTTCACTCACAAACAAACACACGCGCATAAAATAAATATTGAAAGATTTTTCTTTATTTATTTTTTTGAGTTTCCAAAGCGCAATCGCTATGGCAGAAATGAGGCCAAATACAATCTAACAAATGATCACCACAGCACATTCTGGCTGTTTGTGAAGGGATCTAACTCTTCTAAACTATGTCATTGCATTTCTATTGAATGTAATTTAATCAGCTGTTAAGTTTGAATATTAACTCTTGTGTTGTGTTCCCGGTCAAAAATGACCGGCCCACTATGATTGTTTATAAATGTCTCATATTGCAAATATTAACACATGATATTGCATTAGATATTTTATCAACTTCTTTTTTAGTAATTATGACTATTTTTTTTGAACATTTTAAAACTATATATAATTTTAATGATAGAATGATTCATTAAACTGAGCTTAAACCGGGCCAGTGGGGGGCACTCTCTGCAGAAAACAAAAAAATAATAAAATGATGTAATAAATTAATAACCATTTGCTTGATATGAACAAAATATGTGCCGTTTTAAAGCCTAGAATCTGGACAGTACAATGCATATTGCTGATCTGACCAACCATTTCATTCTCATCATTTGCAAATTTGTTATCACAACAATTATAGTCATCATAGTTGGTAAAACTATAAAAAGGATGAGATAGCCATGCGCTATATATCATTTGAAAGGTCTTAATTAATAGAATACAATGAGCAAATTTTTTCAAGTATTAGTGTATGAAATTCCCACCGACACATAAATATAATGAACACAGAATCCATAGATAGCCCTTTAAAAAAAATAAAAAATTAAGCAACATTATAACATTACATAATGCTTAATCCATTATTAGTACATCAGCACTGTTCAGATCCACCATTAAAAGCTGCTGCTCTGAAGAACCTGGAAGTACAGTTGCTTACGGTGTGACGTCAGGGTAATTTCAACTATACTGAATAATTAATAATTGTCCCCTCTTTAATGCGACGTACCTGCCAGCTGCTTTCTGACACTTCTTGTGTGCTGGCTAGCAACCTCTGAAGAGTGGCCAACTTCTGCTCCAACATCTGCTCTCTGTGTAAGGCCTCCTGAAGGACACAAACGGAACGTTATAACTAAGGGAAAGTTATGTAATTATGGAAGTTCAGACATCATTTACTCCCGTTCATATTGTCATGCAGATTATTGCAAAACTACAGAAGCTTATAAGCATCTCAACATGCTTTTTCTTCGCATTTGGACAAGACTCCTTATAGTCAGCAGAGGTCGGTGTTGCTCCATACCTGCAGGTACTGGGAAAGCTGAAACAGTTCCTGAGAATACATACTGGGTGTACTTGCAGACACCTGCAGACAGGGAAAAGAGATAATTAAAGAGACAAAAGACAATCATATATCTGCACGCTTCATTGGCTTTTAATCCACCAAGCATCTTTTCATTAACTCGTTCTTGAAATATTTGAAACAGTACAATCAATTGAAGTCAAAAGGAGTGATGAGAGTCTTACTGAATAAAACTAAACTTTTGAAAAGGTAAAACTCAACAGAAAACTGACATACAGTCTAACTGTGGATGAACCCATACTAAATAAATAAATGGGGCCTTGTTCTTCATCTGTAGCTAGTGAAATTAAATTGCCTCATTCTCACTGAAATCATGGCTTAAATCATCTGCAGTTTTGTTTCATTTATTGAAACCACATGAGTTGGACTCTCCCACAATACAGAACTTTTGTATTGACAGCGTCAGATGCTGCGGTTAGATATAGACACACTATAACCAAATGTTCACAGGCTGGATTATGTGTATGTGGAAATGGACAAGACACTGTCAGGTTTGCTTTTCTGTGGTTTAACGGGGAAACCAGACATCTACTTTGTCATAAAAATGCGGCGTTGAGAGCGGTGATGTCAGGATTTACATATGTATAAATTTTATCATCACAGACGAAAATGCCATCACTTTCCAGTCACATCTGCATTTTGATGACATGACAGTTTAAGTATGCTGTCTGAAATCCAGGGTTTCTGCATGCACTAAACCAACTTGTTATGGAAGACTGTGAAAGAATGAATAATCAAAATAATGTGAAATAAAAACGTACATTGTACAAATAAAACAAAAAGACAATTAGACATTTAAAATAGCTTAATTCATGATTTAAAAAGTAGTACATTTTTAATAAAGTAATTATATTATTATATTAAACAAAACTAAAATTATATTTCTTTGTTTTCATTTGCATTTTAAATCATTAATCCATCAGCCAATGACAAGTGGAGTAACCCTAAGAAAAACAATCCTCATTGGTGACTCAAATCAATGATATTTGTAAATAAATATTGTTTACCTTGAAATTAAATTGTTTAAACTGTAAAAATGATTCTGTGTTTTAGTAGATTTAATGAAAATTAAATGTATATACTTTATTTAACTGAATTATGTTCATGTTTTTTTTAAACCAGAATATGATTTAAAATAATAACAAATATTTAAAATAAAATGTAATAATTTTAGTTGTTATGAGTATAAGCATTTTGTTTAATTAACAACAAATGAGGGGGTCTGGGTATCTCAGCAATATTGACATTGACTCACACCTGGAGTCACAAGTTCCAAGTCCAGGGCGTGCTGAGTGACTCCAGCCAGATCTCCTAAGCAACCAAATTGGCACGGTTGCTAGGGAGGGTAGAGTCACATGGGGTAACCTCCTCGTGGTCACTATAATGTGGTTCTCGCTCGCGGTGCGGCGCATGGTGAGTAGTGCATTGATACCGCGGAGAATAGCGTGAAGCCTCCACATGCTCTATGTCTCCACGGTAACGCGCTCAACAAGCCGCGTGATAAAATGCGCGGATTGACGGTCTCAGATGCGGAGGCAACTGAGATTCGTCCTCCGCCACCCGGATTGAGGCAAGTCACTACGACACCACGAGGACCAAGAGCACACTGGTAATTGGGCTTTCCATATTGGGGAGAAAATCTAAAAATAAAATAAATAATAACCAATGAAGACAAAACTGAGTGAATCCAATTTAATGCAAATAACCAGTTTTAAATTTAATTCCAAAGGATCATGTTATTAAGTGAATCCAACATATCCAATTAAGTTATTTGATCAAATGATCAATGATCAAAACCGGTTCAATGTTTGCCAGTTAGATATAGTGTAAAGTTAGATATAGTGTTTATTTACTGTATTGAATTTTAAGCGAATGTTATGTCTTATATATCATACACAAGCATATGCACATAAAATTCTTTGTGTGACACTTTTTTTTTTTAACTACATACAGTATGACAATAAAATTGGGAAATATTAAACAATGTGTTTTTTTTCTGTGGAGACTGACATACCGTAATCTAACTTGAACAGTTGGAATAGATCACCCAAAAATAACAATTCTGTTCTAATTTACTCACCCGTACATTATTATAACCCCTTATGACGTATGCCTCTCAGACAGTCTTTTCAGCACAATTGCAGTTGATACCAACTCAATTTAAAGCTTGAAAAAGGATCCAAAAAAGTAATACAAATAGTCCATGTGATTTATGAAATATTTTCCAAAACTTCTGAAGGAAAAAAATTAATTTAAGTCATTTTTTCAGGGAATATCTTGATGTCTGTTGTGTGTTCATGAGCGCTATGAGAGAAGCTTGTTCACAGTGACTTTCATGTTCATGTGAGAACATGCATTTTTTTTTTTTTTAAAGAATTAAACAATTACATTTTAATGTGAATGCAAGCCATTGTAAACAAGCTTCTCTCATAGCATGAACACACAACGCCAATATTTTCACTGAAACAAAACTGTATGTCTCCAGAAGACTTGGAATATGTCACACAAGTCATTGACTATTCTGTATGATACATTTGGGTGAATCAATATCATCTGCCATATTTTTGACTTGTATGAGAGCAGTTGATTTTTCATAAAGCACATTTTTAGGTTACCCGACTAAACCTGTTTACAGTGTAAAAGAAAATGCATAAAGTGCAATTGAGAAAGGTTAAATAATTGTTTAAAAAAATATTTTTGAAAAGACAGTGTTTACTCTAACAATGTGTTTAAAAACCGTCTGCTGTTACTGTAACATGTTAAAGGACAGCAATGTGCTTTTGTTACCAATAATAAAGAATGCTTAATCGTTGAAGTCATGATCTGATTTAATTCAATTCATTTCATTTTAAATGAATCCATTCATTATATGATTCATGTTCAATTACTTAATTTATCAAATTAATTGTATTAAGCACTTCTCATAACTACGGAGGTACTTTTTTTATTAACTCAATATTTTAGTTTAACTTTAGTTTAATCATTTTTTCATATATACTGGTTAGATTAACTCATTTTGCATAGTTGTATTTACTCGGAAATATTGCTTGTAATCGGTTGCCATAATTTAATTGAGTAGATATACTGTAATATTTTTACAGTGTACACTAACTAGGTGCTAGGCAAGTATTATATCTTTTACTTGATAGATACACCACTTGAAACCACCAATTGTTTTTGTAGAAAATGTTATATTTATTTTTTCATGGATCCAAAACGTAAATTAAATTTCTATGAACTTGACGTGTTTTAAACTAGGTTTTTAAAATACTTCTCAATTTTCAGCATCTCAGACAACCTTATTTGTCAATGACCTTAACAGCCCAAAATGTTTGCAAGCAAAAAATGCATATATTACAAATCCAATGGAAACAGAATCCTTGCTACATCTTGGTAACGTTTAGACATTACTTTAAATGCACTACAATTTGACATGTATTAATCCTATTCGTGGATACTACATGCATATACATACATACTGGTTCTAAATGCACAAAACCAGTAAAGTGTGACTGAACCCTATCGAGAAAATGTTATTAGATTTCTGTGTTAAAAACTAATGTGATTAGGTATTTTAAGCATGGACCCTACATCCAACAATCATAAAGAAAGACACCTCTGTGCACGGCCAGGAAACACTATGCCACCGCAATCCAATCCGAAACCCAATTCTTCCCTGTTCCCACTCTGATGATAGCATGAGAGGATAACTGCATTATCTTCCACACACACACACACACGTTGGTCTACCTATCATTATGAGGACGTTCCATAGACATAATGAATTTTATACTGTATAAACGTCTCGGTTAGTACGTAACCTCGATTCCAAGAGACGAAGGGAACGAGACATTGCGTTTATATGGGGAGTGCCTTCACACACGACCCATTTGAAACCTCTCTACAATAACGGCAATATTCTAATATTGGCTATGGTGTTTGAGCCCCACCTGTTTTGGCACGAAACTAACCGCTCGTTTCGGCGCAAACTGACCACTATAAAACAGGTGCACACACACCATTTCCTCAGAATTTCTGACTGAGAACAAGGAGTGCATTGCTCGTGCCTCAAGAACTCTGAGTGTTGTGGTGCAGCCAGCGTTCACAATGTCTCGTTCCCTTCGTCTCAGGAACCGAGGTTACATACGTAACAGAGACGTTCCCTTACGACTTCAGTCCACTTGACATTGCGTTTACTAAGGCATATGGGGAACTTTATTTTTTATTTTTATTGTATGTGTATTATATATTGTGTGTATTGTTTACTGTACATTGTATATTATTATTGTGTTGTAATTATGTGTACATTTGATATGTAAATACGTTGTTTATTGTAATTGGTTTATGTCTCGTCACTGTCATGACTGCAATGTTGCTTGCAACTGCACACAAGACTTTCACCTACTGTTGCACTCGTGTACATGGTAGTGTGACAATAAAGTGATTTGATTGATTTGATTAAGCTGGAGATAGAGGGACAGATATTGCATACCAAAGGGGAGATACACAGGACAATTGTTTGCGCCCATATGGACTATTTTAATTTTTCCGATATAAACATGCAATAGACATCTCTTTTGACCGTTGTCATGTGACTAGCACCGCTTTTAAAAGACACTGTGTCAAGGTATAACTCTTTATCCCGTTCTGTTTCATTCTATGGCAAATGTGTTCAGGACACATACTTGTGCCAATCTGCACTATTTTTGGGGGTGATTTTATCCTCCTTTATCCCCAATTTGACATGCTCATTTCCCAGTCAACCCGCACATCTTTTCACGTGGCTTGTTGGGCGCTTCACTGTGGAAACTTGCAAATGCGGAGGCTCAAGCTATTCCCCGTGCACAACTTACCATGCGCCCCATCGAGAGTGAGAACCATGAATGAGTAACCCATGTGACCCTCCCTAGCAACCGGTCCAATTTGGTTGTTTAGGAGGCCTGGCTGGAGTCACACAGCACACCCTGGATTCAAACTCTGCCGTCTGCGCTATTTATAATTGATCATTTATGTAAACATTGCACTAGATGGGCATCTTTGAGCATTTTGATGCACTTCCAGTTCCAACAAGACAAAATCATAAAACGCATCTTGTTCTGCTCCATTTTGAAGTGCATTTTACTGTTTAGGTGCGCATCCACATTACCGCAATTCCCAGAGTGCTCTCAGATCGCACGCACAAAGTGCACACACAGAAGCCACCTGGCAGTCAGCCAAACAGCGTAGGAGCAGAAATGAGGACATCTTTAAGATTCTCTATTTGTGATTCTATCATTATTTGTGTAGTTTCTCTCTCTACTCTCTTTTGGTCTGAGATCAACCGCTGGATATCTTGAGATCAACGTAATGAACACCACTAGCAGACAGTAAAAGAACTTGTGATTATTAAAATCTATATCAGAACCTTTCACTAAAGATGTGTGATTAATCAGAAAATTGATTTAACACAACCATTTAATTTCTATAAAGCAAAAGTAAAAATCATATGCTAAACAAGCCAGAAAGATTCACATATGCACAAAGAACAGGTTGCAATCAATAGCAATAGGCAAATGTTTTTTAGGGAAACTCACCTAACCAATACATTTTCCACCAAAATAGCACTATGCTTGTTGCTACTACAGTAAAATCAAACAAATTTTGTTGAATTTTAATACTTATGACTGAACTACAGCAATAGCGATCCTTAGCAGAATCTTTGCCATGTTATTCTGTGTTGTATAACAATGGTGGATAACTTGAAGTTTCCACAGTTTCAGTTTTACAGTAGTAACAATAACTGTAGTAACTATGGTCATTTTGTGGAAACTATGACTGCCATTGTAAAGTTTTGCAAGTGGTAAAATTTTATGGTCTATGACTGGAGTTGACTGCAAAGAATGTAACAAACAGATGGATGATGTGGATGATGTCATACAAATAATGTATACATTAACTGAAAGGAAATAGTCATGTGACTGGTAAGTTAACACAGCTACTCTGAGAAGACACAACGTTTGTCAAATCTGATAGTTCTGATTAAAATTCGAGGCAGGTGAACAATAATTAAAGAAATAAAATGAAAAATAAAGAAAAAAAATATGAAAACCCTCATTCATCCATGATTGTGCAATTAGTATACTTTAAACCAATAAAACAATTCTATGAACATGCATGAAATATGAATGGAAAATCAAGTTTTTACCTTATCAATAGCAAGTGGTAGTGGTGCTGGAACAACACTGTAAAGAAAAGAGAGATTGTAAATGGTTTATAAAGAGAGTCACACAGATCTACTGATCCGCAGTGGTTCACAGGCATGTGAGGAACGTTAAGTGCAAATATTTGCTAGTAGAATCAGTCATCGTCAAGAAATTCAACTTTGCACCATGTTAATCTTTTACAGTAACGCAGCAGCCTAGCAACCATCCTGATTGATGGCCGAGTAACCAAGGTGATGAGACTTGCCCCAGGAGGCGGGTGAAGAATCTGACAAGATTTATACTATCGATTCAAGTGTACTAAGTCACATGGAAAACTGCTATTTGTCTTTATTTTAACCAGAAAACTGAGGAACACCAGATTATGCTGAAATGCACAAGAAAGTCCTTTGTGGTCACAGATTTAATTTAAATTTTAAAGCAAAAAGCAGTTACTGCATATAAGTGATTTCACCAAAGGTAAGGGTGTCCTTAAAGGGGTAGCAACACCAATATAAAAATACATATATCCAAAGTTAGATTTATTATTAATAATAAATAATCAGATATTATACATATTGAAATAAACAACTGCTCATCCAAACAGCTCTCAAATATATATAAGTCACTCCAAGCCAGTTTCCACAGTTTCCTGTGTTTAAATTATGTAACTAGGCTGCGGGTTCAAAAGGTCAGCTGTCATACTTGCAGACTTTGAGCCCCAGAGAGAAACCAGGCAGAATTAGGATATGAAATGCTCTCTGTCACTAGGAATGTGTGTAATTAGCATAACAGATAACTTTAGAAACTATTAACTTGAAGTGGAGAGATTTGGGTCTTGAATGGTGGCTATATTCTGACTATGACACAGATGTCTTCTGCTGCAGGGTATTTCAAACTAACAAAGTCAAGAACTATATGATTAATGTCTTGAAATTCAAAACAACATTCAATACAAAAAGTCAATAGGATTTTCCAAAATTTCAATCAGCTTTAAAGGAAAATTGGAGCTATGTCTTTGAGGTCATCTATATAGTAATTTACTAGTAATATATATATATATTCAAAAAATAAATACAGTTTTTCTACAGGACAATTGACCAAAATTATTCATGACTTGTTCACAGTGGTTTAGGGCTGGTTCAAAAATATTTCCCTATAATTTTTAGCCTTTTTTCTAATATTCAACTCCATATTTATGTATTTGCTGTGAAATGGCTTAACACAGGAACCAAACACCCACAGACCGTAAAACACTAGCACCGTTGGGAATGACAATGAGGCTGTGAGGGATAGATTTACCATCAATGGCACAAACTGTATAAAGCTCCTAGATCACATCTGATTTTCCTCAACTCATGTTGTCTGTTGTTCTGTGTATACTGAATGTTCTTGGACAGATATTTTATCAATGTTTTGTCCATGAAACGATGCAAAAACACTTTAAACTGCAGTACAGCACATTGAAGAGATGGGAAGTCTATCCCTCACAGCATGATTGTCATTCCCATTAAAAATCAAAGATGGTGATAGTGTGAATTAAGTCTATTGTAGCAAAGCTGGTTAAAAATGATTGATGCAAGAAGTACAAATCTAGTCAAATTAGTTATGTTTTGAAGTATTGTTTTCTAGACAGTTCTTCAGTATGTGAACCAAAGGAAGAATTATATTTTTATTTAAATAAACAATACAATAATACATATTCATAAAATCATTATTTACCCACATATATCTACTAAAACAAATTGTTAAACAAGAGGATGTGCAAAAACTTCAGCCACTTATTATTGGAATCCAGCTAAAATTAATTATAATACTGTATTTGGGACCCAGTCAAACTAAATATTATTATAATAATACTGAATTTGTATTACTATTTGAGGATAAAAAATGTTATGCAATAGTAATACACAGCGTATCTGACAGAGTATTTACTGCACTTTCACCAGGAGCTTTTATTTTGCCAGAAATCTAAATGTGCGATGTGTATTGTACAGATTTTTCCTCTTTACAAATAAGGTGAAACACTGTCAACCTTTAACGATACTGTGCCACATTTTAAGAATTATTTAATAACTTGTAACAGTTACAAATGTTTGCAATTGTGCGAATGTGTGAACCTGCAGCACTTCGCTTTCACAAAGCACACAAAACAGCGTATCATGAGCCCCGAGCGTGCACACAGAACAGAGCGTCACGCGGAAATGCGTACCAACGAAGTATGTTTTATTTGAATTCTTTTTGCAGCCATACAATGAAAATAATATTAGTGCGTGTGGTTTATGAAATTTACTGGGCAGCAAGCACTTTAAAGTTATTTTGATATTCTAGACATTGCTTAAATTCAATCGCAGCAAAATTGTCACTATTATATTCTTTATATTCTATATAATATAAAAAATAAACTTTGTTTTTCAAACACTTACTCTCTCTGTATGCCATCAGATGAAAAAACAGATCTCAACCTTGTAAACTACTTTAATGAGTCGACCTTGTTTCATGAGTCTCAAGAATTAGAGTGTTATGACATGTTATAATAATCTTTTATCAACAAATGAGTAGCAAAACTGACATTAGTGAAAATTAATGATAATATTTCCATGTGTTCAATAACAAAAAACTGGGCTAAACGTGCCTTTTTACTAAATATTTACTAGATTTTCTGTATTTCATTAGGGATGGGAATCATAATAATAATTTGTTTAAAAAGCGTACAACACTGGTTGCAGTATCAAATCAAACAGGTTTGTGGAAAAGATCAAAAGTGTGGCTACATTTCACCAGGCCCGATGCCAACAGCGTGCGATGCACTATTTGAGACTGCCAAGACCGGCAACACGACAAATCTGACTTCACTTCGACTGCAAGAAGACCGAGCCAGTGCAGTCATCCTCTCAGCGTCCTGCCACAAAGGTTCCTTCAACATGCCCACCACACGAGTCCTCCTCCAAAACTACTGATGAATGCAGCGCCGCTATGACTGGGACTCCGACAGGTAACAAAATCAGCTAACTCGTAGTGGTACATGCTTGTGTACTTCTTAAATTAACGTTTCTGTGCATGGTGACATAGTCCTATAAACTGGGACCTACGTAACGTTAGATATTGGTTGAATGTATGGCTGTAGATAGCTAGCTACATCAATGCTAAAAATGCTTTACGGTTGACAGAAACTGACATTAAACTAGTTATCTTGTTAAACCGTACTTATCCTTACGGTTTAGCTGAATTAACAGTTTAGCTTTCTTGTTTGTTTTATCCTCTTCACATTAATGTTATAGCCTCTGCCCCTGCCGACCCTGGCATGAGGAGACCAGAAGGCTCAGGAGATGAGTCTGAGTCTGTAAAAGAAATAAAAATGAAAAAAAATAAAACCAAAGTTTTTTGAGGTAATGTGTAATATTTGTAATCTTGCTAAATGGATTTCATAAAATTGGTATTGAAAAATGTATCGTTTAGGAACCGGTATCGAAGTCAAGGTATTGGTATAGATATCTAATATACCAAAGATACCCAGCCCTACGTCTATGCATATGTCTGATGCGATGTTTGTTCAGAGGCGTGCAGTCTCGTGGAACATGTGTATGTAAAACATTGTTTCAGTCTTCTGAAATGTTTTTGTAAGAATAATATCGTCTATAAGAATCCTGTAAATGACCTCAGGCCATCTCAGCACAGAGCAGGGCCACTTTACATATAGCCTATACATCTGTGATTAAATCATAAAATAATATAAAAAAATCCAACTTGAACCATGATTTATATTTCAGTGAATATTATCATCATTATAATTATTGTTTACATTTAGAGGGGGGGTTTACCACTTTTTTGTTTCGTTTAAAGTGCAATTTGAATTTAGAAATGACTTTGGTTTAAGTTTAAAAAAATTTAAATAAATGAAATTAATTTTCAATGCAGTCACGATGTAATTGGATATTGTGATATATTTTTTAACATATTTCTTGCATATCGCCCAGCCCTAGGAGGGAACAAAACAAATGTATACGCATTCAAAGTCATTAATCTTCTGAAGCAGCTTAACTGGGTCCTGGGATGAAAGGTAATAAAACACTAACATAAAACCCGCAACAACCCACAATATTTGATGTATTTGCCCGGACAACGAAATACCCGACCGGTAGCCCATGATGGAGAGAACACACGGATGAAGTAGGTTTGTTGCTAAAGAGATGTTGCCCTTCACAACTGTTGAATAGCCATCTTTCAAAATGACAACACATTTTACTTGCACTTAATTTTTTTCAGTTTCATTGGACATTTTAGTTAAAATAATACGAAAATAAAGGATGGACCCAATTCACATTTCAAGCACCATTCTTTCAAAAGCCTTGCAGTACCTTTTCTTTGTAAAGTCTTGTTGCATAGGAAAAACACTTTATAAAGAGGAATCCTTCAGCAAAGCAGATGTCTGGCTGTCCTCCCTTCCATGTCTGTGGTCTTCTAAAGGCCGTAGGAAACTTAACTTGACTTCAATATTTGTCTTTGAACCACATGTTATCATGCTCTCTTTAGCAGCTTAAAAACAAGAGTACATCCTCGTCGTATTCGCAAGATCAACAGTACAGTTATGTATTCTCCACACAATTCAAAAGCATCCACGCCTCTCCCAGAGGCAGCGGTCAGAGTTCAAGCACTCATCATGTGATAGTTCCAGACTCTTCTGAAATAAAACACTCCAAAGACACAAAGAGCTCAAAACAGATCTGAAGCGCTTTAGATTTTTATTAGCAGTGAAACTCAGATGGTACAACAGCAGCAGATCTTGATCCCATGCCCGACAGCCCCTATGGGATCTGCTCGTAACTCGTGCAAAGAAACAAAGCCGACGGGTTGGATAGCATTCCTGGAGACGCAGGGGAAGTTAGCACACGCAGGTTGTCAATATGCCAATACGGTTATGCAATGGTGATCCACAACCTCCTTTATATCTGTGTGTATATCACAATTCACACAAAGACAATAAAGATTATTCTTCTACGCAATATGTAATGCATACTTGCAAAAACTGCTAATTCTCTTCATGCATGGAATACCCAAGATGACCCATAAGGAGTGAAATGATTCACTCATCTTACGAATCATGATACTGAATTCATAATTCGGTTCAGCTAATGATACAGGCTTTATTTCAAGTTTAAAAACTACTTTTAAGACACATGCAAAATAGTTCCTTTCCTTGAAAACGTAACTAAAAATATAGTTCATTAAAGTGCAAAATGATACTGTATGTACTGGGACTAAAAACCAACCCATAAAAGGGCAATAGTGTTTTCATGTTAACTGCATGTCCTAACGAATGCTGCAATAAAACTTAAGTTGTGATATGTTTTGGAGGGTTTAATTATAACATAATAGGTAAATTTGCAGATAATCGTAGAAATCATGATTTTTTTTTTTTTTTATCAGACAATAATCGGACCATCAAAAATTCACATTGTGACATCACTAGACACCAGAACAGAAATATTCTGCTTAGCTGAAAATACAGAATTATATTAGATATATATGCTTACACACCGTCACTGATTACATTACATTTAAAGCATTCAAAATTAATATTAATTTTTTTTAGAGCTGACGATTTAACACATTCAAATAGTGTGATTTATTATATTTAAAAAAATTTAATTCAAATGAACATATTTCCTGTTGTCAAAGCAGATTCACTCTCACGCTTCAAACGGACATTCGATCCAGAAGTCGCAACTGGTCAAAATCGCATTATTGAGGAAAATAAATAAATAAAGTTGTGTTTTTACAGGAGTTGCACTGACAGCGGTTGCATCTGGCAGGAATTAGGACCCGGGAACATTCGGTTTATGTTTCATGAAAAAAATAAATAAAAAAATGCTGTTTATAACATATGTAACATGTAACAGCTTTTAGTTGGTGAGTAAAATATTATGACTGTTGTAATTATTTATTCATTATATTTGCAACCCTGTTTGCTATGCACTAATAATTCGGTTCACTGACAGAATGATTTTACTACGAGGGATGAAACATCATTTTGTGCACATGTGAAGAGTTGCATTTGACAGAGGTCTAGAGTGATGATGGGACAAACTGGTTGCATAAAGTACTTTGTAAAGGCAAAATACTCTGAATAGGCCATTTTAAAATGGCACTATCCTCACTATGACTGATGTTTTCATCTGTTTGTGATCATATGTGTTTTTGTGTGCAGTGTGTTTGATCAGTCAACATCAATTAAGTATAAATTCTGTAAATAAATAGCTTTAGACCAAGTCACAGGACCATTCAGATGATGACAAAAACACAATTTATATTCCAGACCATATGGTAACTAAAACTTGGCTAAATGAAAAAGGAAAAACTCTAATAATAATCTTGCTATTAAACAAACCACATCAATCAAACACTAAAAGTAACAGGCCTGGGGGGCATGGGTAGCTCAGCAAGCAAAAAGACGTGGGTTTGAATCCAGGGCGAGCTGAGTGACTCCAGCCAGGCTTCCTAAGCAACTAATTGGCCTGGTTGCTAGGGTGGGACTCAGCACTAAGTCTCTGCTGTAACACGCTCCGAGATACATCACTGAGATACATCCTCCGCCACCCAGATTGAAGTGAGTAGCTGCACCACCATGAGTAAGTAAAGAGCATTGAGAATTGGGCATGCCAAATTGGAGAGAAAAAACAACAACAAAAAAATCAATGATTGGAATGTGCTTTTATAGCCAATCAGAACTCATTTCATTGTGGGTGGAGCTACACAACACACTGCAACTGAAATGGAAACTAAGCAGCCATCAAAATGCATGTGGTCACAATGATTACATGTAGATTTTTAAAAGATTTCTCATTTTCATCATCTTGGACATCCTTCCTTGTCAATGACCCAATGGCCCTGGAACATCAAGTCTTCCAAATGGAAACAGTGAAGGCAATCTGATGAGAAACTGCATAAAGGAGGGAAGATATCTTAAGCAGATATTTTTTTGTCGACCTCCTTGGAAAGAATTTCAGCAGGCTAGTGAGATGTTATGCTTTCAGGGAAACGATATCTCTGGCTATTATTCTGATCTTATTCATTACACATACGGAAAGCAAAAGCCCTGATCATATCCACACGCCAATCACTCGAATGCATCTTGTAATAAACAGAAACACGCACAGACAAACAGTTAATCTCAAGCACACGTCTCCACTGCCCTGGCGGGGCTCCAGAGTCAACGGCTCAACAACTAGCAGTGTGTGGCCTCTATAAATACCTCAGCAAGCTGGATGTGAACATGCGACTGGGTCAAGAACTCGTTCAAAAGAGCTCCACTGCAGTCATGGGACACTATCATCACTGTTTGCACACATCACAGGCCAAGAGGAAGAGAAAATAGTGTGCAGAGGATAGAGGTGACAAAACTACAACACATTTTCAAAATTGACTTTAGACTTAAAGGAACAGTGCATCCAAAAATTTTAATTCTGTCATTAATTACTCACCCTCGTGCTTTCTTATGTGGAACACCAGAAGATCATGGTACAGAATGTTCCACACAATAGCAGTTGATGGGTTCTCGGTTAAAAGCCTGAGAAAAAAGCCCTCAAAAGTGTCATGAAAGCAGTCCATGTCTAAATGAAATCATATTGTAAACGCCTGTTCTTGTTGGTTTTTGGGTCATGACATCATGTTTGTTTCTCAAGACACTCAAGATCCAACAAGGTTTGATGTTATTGGCGTGTCACCATTTTAAATTTGAGCTCTGCATACACGAGTTGATCAACGAAATGATTTGATTTGATTTGTTGGGAGTCCCTTACAGGACAGGGAGGGAATTTATTTTCTGAAATAGTTTTGCATTCCTTCACAATTACTTTGGGTTCCCTCTGTCCACCCCTTATAAACTTAACCATGGTTTTACCACAGTAACCATATTTAACCGTGAAATTTAAGGTGAAACCATAGAAAATAATACAGGAAAACCAAAACCAAGGTATCATTCAACCCAAAAACATTGTTTATTTCACAATAGCAACGCCATGGTTAATTTAATGGTACATGTACCCTGTTTTTTAAAACAACAAATAATTGTTACATGGTTAATGCAGATGTGCTACAGTGAAACCATGGTTCATTTTCATAAGGGCATATTTTTTAGTGGAAACAATGGTTTAAAAAAATCATACTTGTAGCACAAATTAACCATGTTGTTCCTCTATTAAAACTGTAATAACCATGTTTTGTTTGTTTGTTTTTAACAGACTCAATTTTATTACCATAATTTTGGTTTTCCTCTATAATTACTATTTATGGTTTTACTACAAATATCATGGTGACATTAGCAAAATCTAGCTAAATTTTGTGGTTACTGCACTATACCATAGTTTAACTCTGGTTGCATAGTAAAACCAAGGTTAAGTTTAGCAAGGGAATGCAAAAAAATTTCCAGAAGAAAAAAATAAATATTTTTTCCACAGATTTGAGTGATTAACTACTTAAATGTTCAGTATGTATCACAAAGTGATCATATGCCTTTAGAAGACTAGGAATATGATGCACAAGTCACATGGACAACTTCAAGTCCCGGTCAATTGCTTTGGTATGGAAATCAGCAATCACATTCTTTAAAATTATTCTGTTAAGTTCCACAGAACTAATAAAGTCAAACAGGTATGGAACAACATGAGGTTGAGTACATAATGACAGTTTTCATTTTTGGGTGAACCGTTCCTTTAATTATTCCACTGGACTACAAATCCTTATGTTTTCCATCTATTTTTGTGGGGCCACTTAAAAGGCTACTTAATTCATCTTTCGTATACTTCAAATCCCTATCAGTATCTTTTTATCCATGAAAATGTCAAAAAGCATTTTGAATTATCCATCAATGTTTCAGAAATTCAGCAAACAGTGGGGAAAAGATGGTGTGTGGTCTCACATTCTTGGCAACGTAAATGATGGCAGTATTCATGGAGTGCAGAAGAGAAGTCTCAGTAAATTCCATTATGAAAGCAATATTTTAGGACAACTTCATCTTGAAGTGTAAAAATGTCGTCTGATCCAAAGTCAACACAGATGCCCACAGTACAAACCTTGTTTCCATGTGAGTGAGTTTAACAGGTGCTGCCAGCAATGGTGGCTACTGGGAAGCCATCTGCTTCACGGACGCCTTCCGTTAAGCGATTTTTATAGCCCAGTGAGACACACGCAGTCAAACATAGCATTCATACAGTGTTAGGAAATCCCTTCCACCAACAAGACCATCAATATTGCTCTTCATAAACATAATAAACACCAGCAATACCGAGCATCGGATTACTAACAAGACGACTGCTTGGCTCTAGACTCAGGATTACAGATCAACTGAGCTACACTAAAAGGATAGATTACTCAGAAATACAAATTCGGTCATCATTTATTTATCCTGATGTTGATCCAAATCCATCAGGCTTTCTTTAGTCAAACTGGTTCTCTTGTCTGATCTAATGTAATCAAACTTTTTTGTCCTTCATGACAAACACTCATCTCGTGGAGCTAAAATGGAGCAGGGGAGCAGATGGAGGTGGATGTGACCCCTAAAGCCCCTACTCCTGCTCATGTCTCATCTCAGACAGTCTGGTCTGCATGCAGCATCAAACAAATCCAATCAAAAACCAATAACTGACTGGGTCAGGGTGAGTCACACACACAAAACGTAATTGCTGCAAACCACCTTTTGTAAGCTCTTATTACAATTTGAGGGGCAATATGAGGTATGAATCATTGACTTCACGCTTTAAATAAAATATTTTGCTTGACAAACCAAGTGACAAACCGATACACTGTTTGGCCATTTGTAGATTAGATTTAGACTGGTCGTGCTGTACATTTCATGCTGTAGATTCATAAGAACCAGATCATACAATTCATTCGATTGGCATTCGGACAACACTAGTCAGAACGTACCTATTTGTTTCTCTAAAAAGAACCGGCTTATTAGAGTAATCCATTCGTCAATCTGTCTACGCTGGTAGCACTGCATCTTTGGCTCTGTAGGTTCAAAAGAACCAGCTCAGAGTCATTTGTTTGGGAATCGGACCACACTGGTCATGCGCTGTATGTTTCACACTATAGAATCAAAAGAATCAGCTAATTAGAGTCATTTGATGGGAGATGGACTACAATGGTCACACTGTGTGTGTGAACCTTGAGTTTCTTGCTGTAGATTCAAAAGAACCGGCTCGTAAAATTCATTTGTTCGGTAATCTGACTACACTGGATGCACATTGTGTTTCAAGCTGTAGATTCAAAAGATTCGACTCTTTCTTGGTTCTCAACCCTAAACATCAGGCATTAAAAAAAACATATCTGTCGACAGCTATATTAACACACATCACACACATTAAAACATTTGTCCACTATAAACTAACAGTTAGCCTATCAGACCACATTTAATTTCCTCTGAAACAAGTTATGGGAAATGCTGTTTTGGTGCATTGAATCAGTGGAATAAGCAACTGCAATTTCAGCTCAACCATACAAGATTATATCACATTCTGTGCATGAATTTTGGCGATATCACACAGAGAGCCACTAAGTATGACCACCTTAAAGACAAGAAAAACCCCCAGGATCAGAAAGAAACTGACAGATGCCATTTGGAAAATGTATGTAGGCCTATTTATAATTATTATATTAATAATTATTTATATTAATTATATGTTTTTTAATAAAACAAATATAAAACAGGCCTTACTCTGATCGTCGCTGAGCTTCCATGCCATCTGGTAGGAAGAGCTTGATGGTCGACACTACACAGCCATGAGTGACTAGAGAGAAAACAATGTAAAATAGATGATCAACAAACAGACGATATTTATAAAAAGTAGGACTTCAAGGCAAGATACCATTTATACCAAACACAAATGTGTCATGAATACAATGACAAATATGAGGCGTACATGTCTATCAGATTTAAAAGCTTTTGTTTAGCTAAATGAGCATTAGAAAAATCAACCACTTCAAACAAAGTCATCATGAGTTTTCTGGTTTTGGCATGAAAATGAGACAAATTCCTGATGTGTAGTGAGACACAGCTAACTGGTGCCAACAAGGCAAAGTGTTAAAATACTGTAAATAATGATAAACAACTGTTTGAACAGAGTTAAACTCAAATGCTCCTGACAGGTTTTCTTGCTCCCTGAACATAAACGCACTTCCATTCTGCTTTAAGGTAATGTTTGCATTCATTCGCTCTAAAAGGGCAAATTAGTTTGCATTTGTCTCTGATTGCGAAAGTGTCCATTGCATGTAAAGAGTTACGACACCACCAGAGCAGCACTCAGCCACTGATGTTGGGTTTCAAAACTGCAGTCAGAATTACAGCATCTTCCAAAACTGGTATGTGCTGACTGCATTTGTGTGAAAGTGATTCTCTATCTTAGTTTCTATCCAAACCTCATGTTTCAGGTAAGGCTGAGCAATATGGCCATATTAATCACAATATTTTTGTTCATATAGTTTGATATTTATATTTACATTTCATGCCATTGATGGGGAAGGAAATGCATTGTACATGTTTATTACACCTCAAGAATGAAAACACAGCTTGTTTGTTTACAATTCCAGAGGGTAAGCTAATATGAAATATACTCAAGCAACACATACCTGATCCAATCGTCTACATGTAGAACAACGGATATAGAAAATTAACCAAAAAAACATTTCCAAATAATTTTAAATCGTTATTGTTTTAATCACCCTGCCCTAGTCCTAGTCCAACTTCATTAATATCAGGTCTTATCTTGCATCAAGTTATTATTTTCTCAAAAACTCCATGTGGTAGTGCATGTTTGGAATATTCCTCAAATTAAGCCACTAAAACGAATACCGGGTAAACACACTTCGTAAACTTTACAATAAGGATTCATTAGTTAACATGAAATAACAATGAAACATGAGCAATGAACAATGTCTTAATTAATGTTAATTTCAACATATACCAATACATCTTTAAAATCAAAAGTTGTATTTGTTAACATTAGTTAATGCACTATGAACAAACATGAACTAATATTAATACATTTTATTTGTATTTAATTTTTCTATGACTTTTCAAAAAAACGTATTTTTAGCTGAGCCTGATTACTGATACGGATATTTAAATTCATTTTATTGAGATTACAAACAGCAAATTCTAACCAATTTATCATTTAAAGTGGAGCGTAACTAGGTAAATCTACACTCACCGGCCACTTTATTAGCTACATCTGTACACCTACATATTCATGTGATTGTCTAATCAGCCAATCATGTGGCAGCAGTGCAATGTATAATATCATGCAGATACAGGTCAGGAGCTTCAACCATGGGAAAAAAATGTGATCTCAGTGATTTGGACAGTGGCATGATTGTTGGTGCCAGACGGGCTGATTTGAGTATTTCTGTAACAGTCTCTAGAATTTACTCTGAATGGTGCCAAAAACAAAAAACATCCAGTGAGTGACAGCTCTGTGGACTGAAATGTCTTTTGGATGAGAGAGGTCAACAGAGAATGGTCAGACTGGATAGAACTGATAAAGTCTACGGTAACTCAGATAACCGCTCTGTACAATTATGGTGAGAAGAATATCATCTCAGAATGCACAACATGTCAAACCTTGAGGGAATTGGGCTTCTGCTGCTGTAGCCCATCCGCCTCAATGTTCAACGTGTTGTGGGGCTGTCAACTGGGCAGATAAACTAAGTTCGAATTAAAACTTAGAACTAATACCAGTTAGAACAAAGTATAAGATTGGTTAATAATGTTCTTTTTAAAATGACGGTACTCCGTACTAAAGGGGGGGGTGAAATACCAATTTCAGTGTTGGCAGATCTCGCAAGAGAAACTTGCCTCACCAGAATAAGCAAAAATAAGCAATAAATATTTTTCCTGTGTGGTGGATTTATCAGCATAGAATCAGAACTAGCTTAGAGTTAATTAACAGTTAAGTATCATTTTAATTACAGATCTGCTTCACAGTCAAAACCTGACAGCATCGAATCTGTATTAATGCATCATATCTAACAATAATTCAGTGAAGACTTGAAAACAACTGAGAAATGTACTTTTTACCACTAAATAACATTTTCCTTGTATCTTAATTAGCCGTGCATGTACAGTATATGTACAGTAGCAATTATACATAGTTGATAAAAAGGTCTTCATTCACAGGCGATAAGGCAAATCATTGTTGCAGCAGTATTCTTCAGCATTAAAGTACTTGTTTCATTTCTTTGGGCAACATGGAGTGTTGTAGTTCCAAAAATATACTGCGATAAACACTGTTTTGTGCCAAGAGGTGAAACGCTGTAATCTCTTTGCTGTGAATCTGTGTCACTTTTTTAGATTTATATAATTACTAGTGGTCAAAAACATTTGGAATTGCACAAAAGTATGCAAATGTAGTGGCCAAATAAAAAGTGCATTAAAATTATTGAGATACAATTGTGAATATTCACCCAGCTGTACCCACTGTCATAAATTCAGAAACATATTTTAAAACAATGCAAAATACACTTTCATTAGTGATAAGAAATATTTTTTGCCAGTAGAAGTTCCTCAATTCACTTGCCACTGGTAGGTGTGGGAAAAAGTTATTTTTGAACCTAGTATGCAAGTATAAGATAATTCCATACAAGCACATATGCATGTTGGCAACTGTAAAAGTCTTGTTTCACTAACAGATATTTGCACTGTAACTTCTAATGCACATCTACACCTGCATTACAGACATAAAAAGCTGGACCAGGTCTCACTATCAATACATCAAAAGGATTCGCTCACCTTTCCGGGTGTTCTCGGTCACATCCACCCCAAACTGTATGATGTCACCAGAGAGCACCTCACATGGTGGGCTCTCCTCCGACCCACGGCTCAGACGCTGGCTGTTAATGAAGGTGCCATTGCTGCTTTTGGTGTCCTGGAGATAGAACTGCGAACAAAGGACAGACCGCATAAATGCCTTAACCCTTAAGTTGTGTTCATTTGTGCCCAACACATTTTGTGTTCCTGGTCAAAAATGACTGGCCCACGAAGATGTTTTTTTAGGGCTGTAACGGTCTATCGCGGCATGATACATCACAATTCAAAAAGTGACTATATCGTGGAGATGCTTTTATTATTATTTTTTACAAGCGTCTGTATCCAACACATGCAACGTCCTATGACGAGGGAAGTGGAAATCCCTTCAGTGCACACAAATAAGGAGCTCTAAAATTGTTAGTAAAAAAATTAGTAGTTGAATCTGCAAGAACTGAAAGTAAATCCATGTAAGTGAATGAAATAAAGGGACTGGGAAAGAGAAGAGCCTTTTTAGCTGGGAGGGATCTGATGTGCGAGAGAAAATTAGGCTGCGTTCACACTAGGGCTGTCAATTGAGCAGAAACTAAATTATAATTTTTACATCAAATATTTAAAGAATGTGAATAATATTCAAAAATATGAACATTTTCCATATTTTCAAACACTTCAATAGACAGTTCACATGGTGTTGCATTTACTGATGCCACAGTATATTACCCCAGACCCAAACTTCATAATAACAGTGAAATACCACATTGTTTGTTTTATTCATTGCAGTGTATGTAGAGTAGCAATATTCACAGGCAGCAGAGCTATTGGGCTGAACTCGGTGGTGAAGCGGCTCAGACTCAGAGCAGAGGTCAGTGGTTGTTCAATCAGACTGAACACAACAGACTGGAACCGAATGCGAGAAACTCCAGACACACATTTCCAAGTTGAACTCCTTTCCTGACAAAGCATTTAAAAAACTCATTGCTTAATCTGAGAAATGCTTATAAGAGACCTCCACCAAATGTAATGGGAAGTTCACGTCGAACACTTTTAATGTGTGTTTGACAAACGTATTTACTTACATGTTTGAGTATTGAAATGGCCTGTTAATATATCAGTTTAAAGTAGCAGTTCGAACACTGTCTGTATGAACAAGCAACCAAAGTCAAGCCCGTATATTCTAACAGCTGTAACCATAGTGACAGTGACTCAAGTAAAAATGGCGACGTCCACCGGCATGTCTAATCACAATTGATGCCGCGTTATTAGTCCAATCAAGGCACGAGCTGATCCGTCACATCATAATTAACCGACAGCATCTTTGAATGCTTTTTAACCATGTGCAAGGGCGCACCTTTTGTGTCCTGCGGCTTGTGCCCGTGATCAGCCGGTGGAAAACAGTGGCTGAATCTTCAGATGACAAGCAGCTAATATTTCTGTTAACAAAACTTCACATAAAACACAGGAGACACATGTGTGTACAGTGGAGTGTGGCTCTCTCATATTAAATTACGTGACTGACATCTAGATGTTCAGAACTATTCTGTTCAGACAGCGCAAGTTTGCCAAAAATGCAGTTGAGTGTCCTGAAAAATGTGTGTGTGAAAAAAAATGTCAGTTCAGTTATAGGATGAGGTTGTCATGAGGTGTCATGTCTGACTTGATTTCATTAGTAAATTTCAGTTGGGGTTTAAGTACATTATTTAAATGGATGAGCATGTACTTCCATTAAATAGCTTCCACTGGAGTGGTGGTGGCGTAGTGGGCTAAAGCACATAACTGGTAATCAGAAGGTTGCTGGACACTTAACTCCAGGTTGCTCCGGGGGGATTGTCCCTGTAATAAGTGCACTGTAAGTCGCTTTGGATAAAAGCGTCTGCCAAATGTAAATGTAAATATATATTTTTGAAAAGAATATTTAGATGTAATCTGAGACCATATTATTTTAGAAAAAAAAAAAAAAAACATCTTTAATTTAAAATAATTGAAATGCATGTAATCAGTGACAGTGTGTAAGAAGCATGTATCTAACATGATTTCATATTTTTGGCAAAGCTAATCATTAGCTAATATTTCCATTTGGTGTCACCATTGCCCTGATCTAGGCTGATATTTATTCTCTGATGGACCATATGGCGTTTTTAAAAACAGTGATAAATTATAAATGTTTTACATTTGTCTTTAAAGTAGTAGTAATAATAATAATAATAAAACTTTCAATTTTAACTTTTCTTGTTTCAGGCTAAGTTTAAAGAATCGTAATCTTAACTGTGAGACATATGAACCATTACACCTCTACTGCTTATAAATCTCTCATGCTGCATATATTATTACAAGATACTGCATTAGCTCTTTTTATCAACTTCTTTTTCCCCCATTATGACAGGTTTTGTACTTTTTTTTATTACATTTTTTTTAAATATATATTTTTACTGATAGAATGATTAATTTAACTGAGCTTAAACCAGGCCAATGGGGGCACTCTCTACAGGGAAAAATACAATAATTACATAATAAATCAATAACCACTTGCTTGATCTGAACAAAATAGGTGTCATTTTAAAGCCTAGAATCTGGAATTTACAATGCATTTAGCTGATCCGACCAATTCTTAAAAAATACTTTTTAAATTATTGCCAAATTAGGCCGGATTCATTCTCCTCGTTTCCAAATTTGTTATCACAACAATTATATTCAGAGTTAGTAAAACCATAAAAAAAGATGACAGGGGGTCTGGGTAGCTCGGTGAGTATTGACACTGACTACCACCTCTGGAGTCGCGAGTTCGAATCCACAGCATGCTGATCGAATGCAGTCAGTTGCTAGGGAGGGTAGAGTCACATGGGGTAACCTCCTCGTGGTGGTGATTAGTGGTTCTCTCAATGGGGCGTGTGGTGAGTTGTGTGTGGATCGTGGGGAGTAGCATGAGTCTCCACATGCTGTGAGTCTCCGTGGTGTCATGCACAACGAGTCACGTGATCAGATGCGCGGATTGAGAGTTGTCCTCCGCCCCCCGGATTGAGGTGAGAGTTAAACAGGTTTAATGTCACATTTATTGAGTATGGTATAATACAATTATCTGACAAATTATTTGACAAATAAAATTGCTTACAATCATGATTTGGACAAATTAATCAATGAAAAGTTAGTGGCAATAAAGGCAATAAAAACAAACTTCTACAGCCTATATTTGCTTTGGTTGCTGGAAATAACCCAGTAACATCCTTGTGTGCTGACCAGGCATGCGCTTAACTAATTTTTTTTATATGCCAACTGCACGATCTCTGCTCAGGCATTTGATTGAGCATAATAAAACAATTATCAAGGGCGCTGGAAGCCTGGCTTTGGACTAGAGCTGTGCAACATAGCAAAACAAATTCTAAATGTTTTTCAGTCTCTTGACAACTTTTGATATATGTCTTGTATATGTATATTCACACTTGCACTGAAATTGTTAAAAAGTTTGTATGTATTTGGTGTAGATTCAAAGGAACCAGCTCATAAGAGTCATTCATTCAGGAATCAGACTACTACACTGGTTGTGCTGTTTGTTTTGTGCTGCTGAATTATTAGCAGTGTTTTGTGCTGCTAAATGGTAGCGCAGAAACACGGTCACTGAGTATTTCACTCTGGTGTTCCCTCCACATCGGTGGAAAATTGTATGTTCACGAACCGGTTATAAGTCACTTGATATCAGCATACCTCACCATGCATCATTATGCTGGCATCACTGTCAACAGGTTCATCAGGTTCAGCTAAATTACACAATGAATGTTGTCTCCTTCAATACAATAAGATTAAGGTTGGGTGATATAAGACCTAAAATGACCTATATTCATAACGGTGCAGCTCAGGCTAACAATCCTTTTTCTTCACATAACATGTGTTTGTGGCTTATGATTGGCCAAGAGCCGAGAGGGGTCATTTACAGACTCATTCTCCATCAGCACGGGAGTGAAATGTTATACAGTATACGTGTCTTTGTTAGAAGCTCGGCTTTCTGAGTGTCTATCTGACATCAGCTCTTCACAAACTGTGGGCTGTCTCCTGTCACCCCTCCTTGCTTTTCGAGAAAACACGTTGATTGACAGCGACCACAAAAGCGAGACGAAATGAAATGATGAAACAGATGGGGGTTTATCAATATGATGGTGCCGTCATACAACCCATGTTTTCACCATGTCATTAAGAAACAACACGGATCAGTTCTGAAGTTCTGATTCAGACATACAGTATCACATTTATCAAAGCAAGAAAACAACAATATTACACAAGCATTTAATCAGAATTTGCCTCTCTTTTCTCTGGTCCCCATGGTTAACAACTTACTGTAAAGAACAAAAAGTGTATTAAAAGAGACCATATTTAATGAAAAATGGATTGTGTGGATCTCGTCTTTGGACAGACATTACAGAGAAACGATTCAAACAACTTTTACTCTCAACATGCAGAAAAAGTATCTGGATGCAGAAATTAGGTTGCACATGCAAGTGATTTAAGCATTTAAGAATCGATATTGGGATCATCAAATGAAGATTGCAATGTATTGGAAACTTTTTAACCACTCTTACCACACATCACAACCCTTTTAGATTTTAGAAAATAAACATGGATTAACAGAAGTGACATTTAACTGTATTAACTATGGTATTTTGGCAAAAATGTGGTGTATTCATAATCATTAGAATAATAATATAATTTTAATTAATAATATTTTAATCAATTTATTTTTTTAGGAGAATAAGGAATTCTAATTAATTTGTTGTAACTATAAATGTTTCAAAATATCATTTTCAAATGTGTTTAGGCTCCTGTTTTTTCACAACAAAAATACATATATTAGAATATTACTTAAGACAATACAAAAAAAGGATTTTTAGAAATGTTGGCCAACTGAAAAGTATGAACATGAAAAGTATGAGCATGTACAGCACTCAATACTTAGTTGGGGCTCCTTTTGCCTGAATTACTGCAGCAATGCGGCGTGGCATGGAGTCGATCAGTCTGTGGCACTGCTCAGGTGTTATGAGAGCCCAGGTTGCTCTGATAGTGGCCTTCAGCTCTTCTTCATTGTTGTGTCTGGCGTATCACATCTTCCTCTTCACAATACCCCATAGATTTTCTATAGGGTTAATGTCAGGCGAGTTTGCTGACCAATTAAGAACAGGGATACCATGGTCCTTAAACCAGGTACTGGTAGCTTTGGCACTGTGTGCAGGTGCCAAGTCCTGTTGGAAAATGAAATCTGCATCTCCATAAAATTGGTCAGCAGCAGGAAGCATGAAGTGCTCTAAAACTTCCTGGTAGATGGCTGCGTTGACCTTGGACCTCAGAAAACACAGTGGACCAACACCAGCAGATGACATGGCACCCCAAACCATCACTGACTGTGGAAACTTTACACTGGACTTCAAGCAACATGGATTCTGTGCCTCTCCTCTCTTCCTCCAGACACTGGGACCTTTGATTTCCAAAGAAAATACAAAATTTACTTTCATCAGAGAACATAACTTTGGACCACTCAGCAGCAGTCCAGTCCTTTTTGTCTTTAGCCCAGGCGAGTTGCTTCTGACGCTGTGTCTTGTTCAAGAGTGGCTTGACACAAGGAATGCGACAGCTGAAACCCATGTCTTGCATACGTCTGTGCGTGGTGGTTCTTGAAGCACTGACTCCAGCTGCAGTCCACTCTTTGTGAATCTCCCCCACATTTTTGAATGGGTTTTGTTTCACAATCCTCTCCAGGGTGCGGTTATCCCTATTGCTTGTACACTTTTTCCTACCACATCTTTTTCTTCCCTTCGCCTCTCTATTAATGTGCTTGGACACACAGCTCTGTGAACAGCCAGCCTCATTAGCAATGACCTTTTGTGTCTTGCCCTCCTTGTGCAAGATGTCAATGGTCGTCTTTTGGACAGCTGTCAAGTCAGCAGTCTTCCCCATGGTTGTGTAGCCTACAGAACTAGACTGAGAGACCATTTAAAGGCCTTTGCAGGTGTTTTGAGTTAATTAGCTGATTAGAGTGTGGCACCAGGTGTCTTCAATATTGAACCTTTTCACAATATTCTAATTTTCTGAGATACTGAATTTGGGATTTTCATTAGTTGTCAGTTATAATCATCAAAATTAAAAGGAATGAACACTTGAAATATATCAGTCTGTGTGGAATGAATGTATACATTATACAAGTTCACTTTTTGTATGGAATTACTGAAATAAATCAACTTTTTGATGATATTCTAATTATATGACCAGCACCTGTATGTATGTATGCATATATATATATATATATATATATATATATATATATATATATATATATATATACACACACACATATACATATACATACACACACACACACATATATACACTCACCTAAAGGATTATTAGGAACACCATACTAATACTGTGTTTGACCCCCTTTCGCCTTCAGAACTGCCTTAATTCTACGTGGCATTGATTCAACAAGGTGCTGAAAGCATTCTTTAGAAATGTTGGCCCATATTGATAGGATAGCATCTTGCAGTTGGAGATTTGTGGGATGCACATCCAGGGCACGAAGCTCCCGTTCCACCACATCCCAAAGATGCTCTATTGGGTTGAGATCTGGTGACTGTGGGGGCCATTTTACTACAGTGAACTCATTGTCATGTTCAAGAAACCAATTTGAAATGATTCGAGCTTTGTGACATGGTGCATTATCCTGCTGGAAGTAGCCATCAGAGGATGGATACATGGTGGCCATAAAGGGATGGACATGGTCAGAAACAATGCTCAGGTAGGCCGTGGCATTTAAACGATGCCCAATTGGCACTAAGGGGCCTAAAGTGTGCCAAGAAAACATCCCCCACACCATTACACCACCACCACCACCAGCCTGCACAGTGGTAACAAGGCATGATGGATCCATGTTCTCATTCTGTTTACGCCAAATTCTGACTCTACCATCTGAATGTCTCAACAGAAATCGAGACTCATCAGACCAGGCAACATTTTTCCAGTCTTCAACTGTCCAATTTTGGTGAGCTCTTGCAAATTGTAGCCTCTTTTTCCTATTTGTAGTGGAGATGAGTGGTACCCGGTGGGGTCTCCTGCTGTTGTAGCCCATCCGCCTCAAGGTTGTGTGTGTTGTGGCTTCACAAATGCTTTGCTGCATACCTCGGTTGTAACAAGTTGTTATTTCAGTCAAAGTTGCTCTTCTATCAGCTTGAATCAGTCGGCCCATTCTCCTCTGACCTCTAGCATCAACAAGGCATTTTCGTCCACAGGACTGCCGCATACTGGATGTTTTTCCCTTTTCACACCATACTTTGTAAACCCTAGAAATGGTTGTGCGTGAAAATCCCAGTAACTGAGCAGATTGTGAAATACTCAGACAGGCCCGTCTGGCACCAACAACCATGCCACGCTCAAAATTGCTTAAATCACCTTTCTTTCCCATTCTGACATTCAGTTTGGAGTTCAGGAGATTGTCTTGACCAGGACCACACCCCTAAATGCATTGAAGCAACTGCCATGTGATTGGATGATTAGATAATTGCATTAATGAGAAATTGAACAGGTGTTCCTAATAATCCTTTAGGTGAGTATATATATATATATATATGTATATATATATATATATATATATATGGAAGAACATTGACAAATTTTCATAAGAGCAAAACGAATAAAAATCAAGGAGTTAAAAGCCTGGCATGGCTCTACAATGCAAGCATATCACTCGCTTATGCAAGTAAAAATTACTTTGTGCTAATGTGGAAAAACAGTTATGCGTGTTAGTTATTTTTGTGTTAAAAGTGCAGTTTTCTCTCTCTCAAACACAGAGAGAGAGAAAGAGAGAGAAAGAGAGTGAAAGAGAGAGTGAGAGAATGTGTGACACTGCATAGGCATACAGTATACACCAGAAAAAGTTTAAGGAGTGGCTTGTTTGTTTTTTATATGTCAAAATTACAGCTTTATGAATTATGACGTATTGACTGATGTTTTAAACATTCCACTTATCCACAAGATAAACAGTGAAACGTCTTGCAAGTTTTCATAGAGAACAATTAAAAAATGGCATGCATGGATGCAGAAATGCATCATGAATAAATCTGAGGTTGTTTGTGTGTGCATTATAGAAAATATTTAGTTAACATTTCATAACTGTAATGAAGAATATTAGCGTTATACAAGAGTTAAAACTGAAAAAAAAGTTTTAATACTATTGAATATTCATGAAATACTAAACTAAGAATTACCTATAATGTTTGTTAATGTCAAATTGAAGTATGAATTTCATCAATAGGCCTATATTTGTGATTATTAGATGCTCATGAAGGTGATCAGTCGGGTCAGATGTTGTTTAGTGCTGCTTTTGAGGTTAAAAAAAATGAACATAAAAATTGCTTGAAAAATGTTTCTCAGAAAACGTGTCCTTTGTCATGTCAAGCTTCTATTCTTTCTGAATTCTGTAGTAATTCTTAAGATCTTATTGTGCATATGTATGTTGTGACACATGGACAGTAACAGAAGTCTTAAACTGAACTCAACAACATTTTTCCACTTAGGGGCACGAGCGCTCCTTAACAAAAATGTTAGCATTGAGCCCTATCTGGACTTTTGTTCATTTACGGACCAAGCAATCTATTCTTCTTTTGTGTAACATCGGAGTAATTTAGTCCAATACAAATTAGATGTTAACTTTTTACAGATGTTAATGTTGCAAATGTAAAAATCTGTACACATACATCTGAATTACGACTCAAAAATCCATGCTTTACTATCAAATTAGCATTTCAACTGGTCAAAAAAAAAAAAAAAAATGCTATTTTATTGGTAACTGCACTTATCTATCCAATAATAATAATATCACTGGTGCTACCAAATCAGGTGCTGGTGCAACTTCTCACGTTAGTCTGAAGCCCTGCCAAAGTCTTTTTGATATTCTGGTCTCTCAATTTGGTTCAGGTCACTCCTTCAATGTAAGCAGATTTTATTTTTTGTCTGCCTGCTTTATCGTTTAAGTAATACTACACCTTTCCTCAACAAGCCTCACAAATTCAGGTATTATTAACGTATGTAGCACAACTGCTTGAGTCATGTTCTAAAGTTTAACACGTCAGTTAGGAGATAAAATCCCTATCCTAGAATGAGAAATAGTAAAAGTCATGCTTGCACAGCATATTTCAGTCAATTTCCTCTTACTAACGGTTTATCTGTCTATATTTTCAGGTTTTTGTGGTAGTGTAGGACAACTTTAATTACAAAGAAAGTGCCAGTGTGTGAGAGAAAGTGTCAAGTTGTAAAAGTTCAGGGAGGTTACAGGTCCCCTTCACTTATCAACAGTTGGAACATTAAATATTCATGAAATATGCCGGTACACAGCACCTGCAACTGTCAGCAATCTCACTGTGGCTGTCAAGCAGCTACTGCCGAGGAGGCGTGCGTGTGCCCGAGAGAGAAAGGGTTCATTTTTTTGTCAAGGACTCGCACCCACATCTCATCCACCAAGCGCACATTAGCATTCCAAAAGAGGTCTGCCATCGCCACCAGCTCTTCCTTTCTCTAATGGTCTTAAACAGCTAAAACCTCTACTAAAATACACCACAAACTGGAGCCAGTATTCCTGAGAACAGTGTGAAATCCTTCATTTACCCTTAAAAAGTTTTTATTAAAGTTATAATGCAACATATAGCAGTGTAAAATGCGAGTTTGTGCACAGGGGGAAGGTTTTACATAAGCTTTAAGTGCACAGAAAGGCAGTATTAGAGCTTGTACAAACAAGTGCAGAGAAGATTTGTGCAATTAACATATCCTGGAATAACAATTAAAAGGAGAACATGGGAAGGGAGAGGAGATGGACCATCCACTGCAGTTCAACTGGTGAAATGTTTGTCTTTACCACAAGCAAGTCTCTGTTAAAATTAAGACAATTCAATGAATGAGCATGCATGCATCTGTGTCAAAGCAAACAGAACGGTGCAAGGAGCACAATCATTTGCTTAAATTAAGCAGTTTGATCCTTTTGTGTGTGCGTGCGTGTAAAAACTAGGCTATAGGACTGGGGGTCCTGTGATAGGAGGATAGGATATCGATGATATCTGACAAATATCCTGATGCCGATATCGACGATCATTGACAGACGATGTTCAATAATATCTGGAAGTTACAAAAAAATTTAGTTGGGAAGTCGCTAAAAATATTAAATAGTAGCCCAGGGTTTTAAATGAGCACCTGCGAGTCACGATCCATCAAATGCAGGTTGTGTATTTAATGCACAATGACGGGTTATTTTGCTCATCTATCTGCCACTGTGTTGGGCTTCCTGCAAGATGTCTCAGAGTGACATATGACAAGAAATACTGTTAGACACAAAAGACACACTTGAAGAAACACACTTTATTATATTTTCTGAACAGATGACAGAAAAGCAATCGATGTGCGTGTCTGACACGCTGTTTGTCCAGAAGTGTCTTGTGGAACGTGTGCATGCAAAGAGATCTCACTCTTCTCCATTCAGTTGAAAGCAGTTTGCAAGAATAAGTGTCATCTAATTTATATTTTAATAATTATTATTAACATCTAGAATTTTCTTTAGATCTTAATTTGCAAAAGTAATTTTCCACCTGTTGTTGATGGATCCTTGCGTGATGGCAAATGAGAGGTAGTTAAATATGATTTTTGCATCTTGTCCTTTGTTACTTAAATGTAATTTTTGTTTCGTTTGAAGTGCAATTTGAATTTTAGAAATATCTCTGGATTAAGTTTGTGTTTCAATAAATGCATTTATTTTGAAAGCAGAATCAATTTATTGCGCATACAAGATTGTTTTCTTAACATCGGTGCAGATATGAATGTGGTAGTTGATGTTTCTTTTGATCGTTCTTGCATGCAAAATTATCCAACACAATCTTTATTATCTACTGAATTACGTAAGTTTATGTCTGATCTTTGTCTAATTGATGTATATCGCATTTTCCATCCTACAAAGAGACAGTACACCTTCTACTCTGCCAGACATAAAAGTTATTCTAGGTTGGATTATATACTTATATCTCATGCTGCATACTCAGAATTACACAGTGTTGATATAAAGTCTTGTCCTCTATCTGATCATAGTGTGGTCTCAGCTAAAATCTCTCTTGTGTCTGCACCTTCTAGAGCATCACGTTGGCATTTTAATACCACACTGTTACAAAACAAAGATTTCTGTGCAATGCTCAAAAAAAGAGTTGAGTTGGTTTAAAGAGATAAATGCTGGTTCGGTGGACGATCCCCGCTTTCTCTGGGATGCAATTAAGGGTTGCATATGGTCTTCTTCCATTTCTTTTGCATCCCAATTAAGTAAATCTAGATTGAAGGATATAAGCACTCTCGAGACAAAATTAAACAGGCTGGAGAATTGTCAGCAAATTTGTTACTCTGAAGATGTTCAGAAAGAAATAAAGGTGATGCGTACAGAACTTTAATTATTACGGCATAGAGCGGAGTTTATAATGCACAAAGTTAGAAGAACTTATTATTTCAATGGTGCTAAACCAAGTCACCTTTTAGCTCTTAGATTAAGGAATGGTGAAAAGAATTCAAATATTATGGCAATTCAATCTCCTAATAGCTTGATAAGTGAACCTAAAGCTATATATAGAGAGTTTAAAGATTTTTATCAGAATTTATATAAGCCGGATTTAGTTTTCAGTAAAACTTTATGCAACAAATTTTTTCAAGATTTGACTCTTACATGTCTCTCAGAAGCAGAGGGTACATCTTTAAATGTTCCTATTTCATTAGATGAGTTAAGGGATGCTCTTGTACGTATGAAGAGGGGTAGGTCTCCGGGATGGAATCCCACCTGAACTATACCTTTCTTTCTGGGATGAGCTGGGTCAGCCTCTGTTGAATATGATTCATTATTCTATTTGGGTAGGTGTTTTTAATAATAGTGCTAATATGGCCATTATTATTCTTTTACCTAAGCCTAATAAAGACTTGACTCAGGTCGGCAATTATAGCCCATTATCTCTGTTAAACAGTGATGTGAAACTGTTCGCCAAAGTTTTGGCCTCCCGTTTAGATGCATTTATGTCTAAATTGGTGCATAACGATCAGACTGGTTTCATTAAATCTCGTCTTGTGGCCAATAATGTCCGCCGCTTATTGCATATCATACACGTGACCAGTGGAATGGACATACCGTGTGCAGCTCTGTCGTTAGATGCTGAGAAAGTCTTTGACTGGCTTGAATGGCATTACCTTTGGTCAGTATTGGAACACCTTGGTTTAGGCAGAGATTATATTAATATGGTAAAGGTATTATATGCCAATCCCTCTGCTGTGGTCATGACAGGGGGCATCACCTCTTCAAAATTTTCTATATCACGTGGGACTCGTCAGGGATGCCCTCTGTCACCACTCTTGTTTGCACTCTCTCTTGAGACTCTTGCACAGAAAATTCGTCAACATTCTTTGGTTAGTCCTATCACTTTTAGTAACACTTCTCATAGAACCTCGTTATATGCAGATGACATTCTTTTATATGTTAGTAATACTGCTGTGTCTGTTCATCATATATTGTCAGTATTTGACTCTTTTTGCCAATTCTCTGGGTATAAGATTAATTGGAACAAATCCTCATTAATGCACTTAAATATTTCATCCTCTAAGTTGGTTTTATAATTCCATAATTATACCGATAGTAACCAGCTTTAGGAGATATTTGGGTGTGGATATATTTCCGTCTCTACACACAATAGCTCTGAAAAATTTCCAGGGTATATATAATCGTGTAGAGATAGACTTGACTCGTTGGTCAACACTACCTTTATCTTTACAAGCTCAGATTTCTGTCATCAAAATGGATATTTTATCTCGCGTTAATTTTTTCTCTGCTATGATACCTCTCTCTCCACCTTTAGATTTCTGGTCTAAATTGCAAAGATTGGTTTCCAAGTTCATATGGAACGGCAAGTCCTCTCGTATAAAGTATTCAACATTAAATCATTGCAAGGATGCTGGTAGACTTCCAGACTTTAGGCTTTATCATTGGGCTTTTACATTACGACCTCTCACAGTATGGTTAAAGCCTTTCTCTGCTGTATCTTGACAACCAATTGAATTTAATCTGGTTTTACCTTATAGATTACAGGATTTAATTTATTGTAATACTCCGTTGAAGAGTGTAAAACAGCGTTTTGGCCCAATAATAGCTTATCTCCTTTCTACCTGGCGGGCGGCTTCAAAGTATTCCCATGATGACTATAAATGGCATTCTCATTCTCCATTACTCCATAATCATGGTCTTCTTTCAGATAATAAGCCTTTTGTTTTCTCAGACTGGAGTGATAGAGGGATTCATGTTTTGGCTGATGTTTGAGGTAACAATGGTTTACGAATGTTTAATGATCTACGTGCTGAATACAATTTACCAGGCACTTCATTTTTCTTTTATCTGCGCCTGAGATCTGCCATGCGTGCATATGGGGTTCCTTGGGGCTCTAGTATTCCCTGTCTTTGCATACTTTGCTTACTTCATGGGGAAATACAAGGGGTATAGTTTCATCCCTGTACATGTTGTTTCTGGAGGCTTCTTACAAAAAGTTACCAGTTGTAGATGTTTGGAGCAGAGATATTTATGGGATTGGCTCAGATGACAGTAATGACATATGTTGGGACTCAATATGGGCTAACCTCAAACATGTCTCTAAAAGCCCTAATCATCAATTGATCCATTTCAAGATGATTCATAGGATGTATCTCACTCCCAGGAAGCGTCATTTAATGACACTTTCCACTTCTCCTGCATGTAACTTTTGCTCAAGTGGGTGTATAGGCACATACATGCACATGTTTTGGGATTGCCCTGAAGTCAACGAGTTTTGGAGACAGGTTTCCACGACATTGAAGGACACTTTGGAGTTTGAGGTACCATGCTGACCGAGACTTTTGCTTCGAAGTGATGATTCCTCTTACACTCTCTCTTTAATGCAGAAAAAGTTGTTTTTCTGTGGACTTACTGCTGCTAAGAAAATGCTTGCCTTACATTGGAAACCTCCACACTCTCTAGCGTGGACTCACTGGATGCATTCTTTCTTGGACATTGCGAACATGGAGCTCTCAGTGGCAAGGTTACATGGTGCCTCTCAGAGGACTATTTCGGCAAGGCTAGATGCAATTTCAGAAACTAAGGAGCGGTTTTAAGATATATGTCTCATATTTCTACTGTTATATCTATTTATTGTATTTGGATTTTGATTTACACTCATCTAAGTATATTTATTCATGCTTTGTATGTACTTCTGGGAGATGGGGATATGGTCGCCTTGGGGAAATGGGAGGGTAATTTAGGGGGGGTTGTTCAGAATTATGTTTATTTAAATTTTTTACATTTGATCTTTGTATATTAACATTCTGTAACTTAATAAAAATTATATCACAAAAAAAAAAAAAATATTATAAAATGATTCCCGATGCATCATGATGCATCTTGTCCTTCAATATCTTTCTTTTTTCAGTCCCTAAAAAAAAATATTTTTTTACTCTCTATTTTTTCCCTTTCAGCTTTTTATTAAGTCACATTACATAAACTGGCCTTTTACATTCAGTATGAGCTGTGAACAAAACATGAACATCCACAAGATTAAATAAATGCTTCTATAGTTTAAAAGAGTATCTCAGTTTTTCAGTTTCTTTCTTTAGAACCTTGTAAAAAAATCTCTTAAAAGCACAAAAAATAATGGTTCTCCATCAAAACACACTGAATACTATTACTTCAACTAATAATATTATTATTATTTAGTATTAAATTATTTAAAATTAATCTATGACATGCTATTCATTTTCATTTTTAAGCACAAATGGAAGTTGCTGGTCCAGGACGAGAGATATCCCGATCCGATATTTTGATATTAAATATATGCCGATACAGAGTCGCGATCAGATACTTGTATTTGCCTAGATAATAGAGCTGCAGACTGTTTTTTTGTTTGTTTAAAAAAAAAAACTAAGTAAACAAAGTAACTAAAAGATGTCTTCAGCTTAATGCATTTAAATGTTTATGCTTCTACTTAGAATGGTGTAAAAGCTTATTTTAATTTTAATATTCAGGTACAAAAATAAATCACAAATCCACTGATTTCTGCATGGATGAATAGAAAACGTACATACACTTACAAATGGTGTAAACAGCTTGACTTGAATAGTCACAACAAAAAATGTATTCTATAAAAACTCATTCAAAACTTCGCATTTCCACTTAAAAGTGGCGTAAACAGTTACATTTGAACAGGCACAAGTTCAACAATAATGAAACGGTTATTAATAGTTCTGTTGTCAATATCAAAATGCCATTGTGACAACCAGTAAAATCCATGAACGCAACACACACCGCAGAGATACATTAAAAAATAAGAAAAATATATTTATATCAAGCAGTAAAACTGCTCCAGTGAGAAATCATTCATATCTACGGTCGGTAGCGGTCTTTGAGTTTTGCTGTAACACAAATCACTAATTAAGTAAACGCATGAAGACGCGGTGTCGTTACTGAAGGTTAAACAGTTATATTTATTATTAGTGGTATTGTGACCAACATTAATCTGATTTAAATTGGGATGAGTGACTGATGATGAGATATTGACAGCTTTGATTGACATAGAGAGCGCTTATGTTAAAGAGAGTAAAGCAAAAAGTGCTCATGATTGCTCAAACAGTCTCCATCACTCAACACAACGTCAGATTGTCACAACTCATGTCATGTATTTGCATGTTTATTTGTAGTTTAGTTTGTTTTTAAACCTGTTAGCAGCCTCTATATCCTCTTCCTGTTCACTGTGCAACGAGTCCGAATAACTACTGTAACGACTCTAGAAAATGGGCAAATTAATATTTATACACGTGTAATTCTTACACCTTTTTAAAAAACAAATCAGCATATTCATCTTAATTACATCATGTCTGAAAGTTTAAATTAGTGAATGCTTAGAATTGCCAACAACTCACCCTCCATAGGCCATTCTGTCATGCTTCAAGGGCTGAGAAAGCACTCATTAGAGCAGTGTGTGTGTGAAAAAAGATCGCCCCTAAATCTAGGCACGATTGCCCAATCACGGACTTAAGACGAATATCGGCTGATTTTGATAGGTGCCCAATCGATCGGGACATCTCTAATATCTGCTTGTATGAGAGTGCAGCAGTCAGCTTCTTCTCACCTGTACAGGTGATAGTAAAGCACTTTAAATAGTGCAGTTGTTACTTCAGAAATGCATTGCCCGTCCCGTACGCACCGTTCTATCTGTTTGCTCTGCGAGTAGAAGATAAAACCTTTATCATCAGGTGCGCACTGTAATAGTATCAAGTACCGTGAAATTTCACAGGTATTAGTATCGACTACTGAAATTTTGGTACTGTGACATTACTAGAGAGCACCGATCAAGCAATTTGAGGCCAATAGCGAATTTTTTAAAGTGCCCTTTGCCACAATTTTGCAAGTTAAATTGTGCAGTTATACGTTTATGCCCCACACAGTAAAATGACGGTAACACTTTACAAAAAGGTTCCATTTGTTAACATTATTTAACAACATTACTACAAGAAAAATCAATGATCAATTAAACTGTCATAAATAATTTGATCGATTAATCTTTCGATCGTCAATTAATAAAGTTCAGCACAAATGCATTCAGTAATCATTCCAGTTGACATTGAAAAGACTGTCTATACAGTCATACCCCACTAGAGGGGCACTTGCATGCTGCCTTGTCCTCAAAGGATAAGAAACAGACAGGCATCATTCACTTCCTCTCTTGAAAAGATGAAGCAGGCTCAATGAAATTAATCATGGAGCATTTCTCTATATACGAGCATTATGTTTTTCTGCATGCACGGTGATAAGTGTTAAAGTGCAACATGACAACAAGCACTGTTGATTCACCAATCTCGTTTCATCCCAACCTACAATCATGTCTGTGATCGCTGTGAAAGCACAATCGCACATTCATCTCACCATGACCAGAGAAGTGCTATATTATGTACTGTTTATGCAGTGTTATGATTTGACTCAATTTCAAATAAAAGGCCCTAATCATCCCACGACCCACAAAGAGAAGTTTTAAAGGGATAATTCATTTAAAAATGAACATTTTCATCATTTACTCACCCTCATGCCATCCCAGATGTTTATGACTTTCTTCTGCAGAACAACAAATATTTTAAGAATATTTCAGGTGTGAAAGTGAAATAAAGAGGCACCAAATGTGACTTTCTGATGTGAAAGTGGAGATTTAGGAGTAAAAAAGGACTTCAATATTGTTCTTGTTTCTCACCTACAGCTTGCTTCTTAAGATATAGATTTAACCACTGGGGTCATATGGATTACTACTAAGGTCTGATCACCATTCACTTGCATTGTGAGAACCATCAGAGCTGCGATATACTTAAAATCTTTTTTGTGTTCAGCATAAGTCAGTCATACACATCTGTGATGGCATGAGAGTGAGTAAAGGGTGAAAGAATGTTCATTTTTAAGTGAATTATCCCACACACACACACACACACACGTCTAATAGAACCTAGAGTTCACATTTTCTTTCCACCGATAAAAAGCTGATCCTAGTCTGTTGGTTTGCACAACTCCAACAAGAACCGAATACAAATAAGAGTAGAATTCAATAAGAATCAAAATATTTCCCAAGTATTGCCAAACAGTTGCTTTCAAAAGCACAGAGGCCATTATATTCTCTTCTTTAATCCAACACCTTGATGACATATCTACAGCACCCCCCCTAGTGGACTCAACTGTAACCGCAAGATTTGGTGAGAGATTAAGAGGGGAAACCGTGTAATTAAGAGCTGCTCACGGCAACCAATTGCATAAAGGAAAATTTATTCGCAATATTCAAGCAATTCTGATACTCGTGTACATCCCTAATCAAGAATTAAAGTAAACATTCAGAAATGGAAAAAAAGTAATGAAATGTCACAAAATGACTGGTCTTCGCAGTATGATTATTATATAAAACACTTTTTAAAAGCTACAAAAGTTAGCCAGGCAAGAGCAGTGAGTGGTTTTTGATATTTGATTAAAATGAATGACACACTAGACAATGGAGGTCAATTAAGTCCAATACTTCCCTATTGAAGCAAACACTTAGCATTTGAGTACGGTCGACCCCTCAGCCTTTGAAAGTATACTTCACTTGACTGTGCACACATAAAGACAGTTGGTGCATGCGTAATATGACTACTATGAGATACTGCACTATTCAGGAGTTTAGACCCATAAAGGTGTCTTTATATTCCTTCAGACTCGAGTTACAAATGCAGGTAACTCCTGACCACCTCCTTGAAGTGCACATCCACTATTATTGTTTTCCACCTTCGTCTCCTGTTTTTTAGCGGTGATTACATCTTCTAGCGCATTTTCGCGACAGTAAATGCTCAACGGTGAGAGTTGCCACATTGTGGACCCACTAGTTAGCGCAACAATTGCAGGCATACTGCGTGTACAGAAAATTCGGGATGCCAGCATTCAGTGCTTAAGCACTCTGCTGATGACGAAATTTGAGTCACGCATCCTATATAAGCAGAAGCCTAGCTTTCGCGTTTGACCAAAGTACACTTTAGGCTTTAGCTGCATTTACACTTCAATTAACAAATTCCCTTTTTTTAACCCACTATTTACATTTTACTATTACTATACACAAATACCTACGATGGCGCCGCAGATGGCCGCATCGGTGTGGAGCTCTCCAGTTCTTTTGTTGTCTTTGTTTGTTTGTCCTGTGTTTAGTAATCATTTTCCAATCAGTTTTACCAGGGATGAACTGCTGAACATTCGGCAGCACATACCTGATAATCTTTTCCCGGTTTTTGAATATTCTGACATTTTACTGGACATTTTAGTCGGAAGTGAAGCTGTGTCGTTTAAACGCACTACGAGACGCAGGCGAGGGAAATGAGCTGGTGCACTGGTTAAACTTCGTCAGCGCGGCGTTTGAACAGCATTGCCGAGCATTCATCTCGCGAATCTCCGCTCACTTTTTAACAAAACGGATGAACAACATCTCCTCACACGTACTAATAAGGACTTCTCAAACTCTGCTGCGCTGTGCTTCACAGAAACCTGGATGAGTGAAGCCATTCCGGACAGCGCATTACATCTGCCGGGCTTCCAGCTGTTCAGAGCGGATCGCATTGCAGAGTTAACGGGGAAAACAAGAGGTGGTGGAACATGCTTTTACATCAACGAAAGTTGGTGTACAGATGTATCAAAGTTAAAGAGGATGTGCTGTCCTAATTTGGAAGCACTCTTTATTATCTGTAAGCCATTCTACTCACCGCGTGAGTTTTCTTCGTTTATTCTGGTTTACATTCCTCCAAACGCATCTGGGAACATAGCGCTGCAACAGCTGGCTGATCAAATCACAGACACAGAACAACAATACCCAGACTCAGCTATTATTATTCTTGGGGACTTTAACAAAGCAAATCTCACACGTGAACTGCCCAAATACAAACAGCACATTACAAGCCCAACCAGAGACAGGAATATACTGGGTCACTGCTACACAACAATAAAGGATGCATATCGCTCTGTCCCATGTGCAGCTTTCGGACTCTCTGATCACTGTCTGGTGGTTCATCACCTTCCGACCTACATGCAGAAATTAAAATCGACAAAGCCAGTAGTAAGGACTGTTAAGAGAAGGACCAATGAAGCAGAGCGGGAACTACAAGCCTGCTTTGACTGCACTGATTGGAGTGTTTTTGATGCTGCAGCTACAGACCTGGACGAGCTCACAGATACTGTTACATCATACATCAGTTTCTGTGAGGACATGTGCATCCCTACTAGGTCATTTTTATCATTCAACAATGACAAACCCTGGTTTACAGGAAAGCTCAGACAGCTTCGTCATGCCAAAGAGGATGCTTACAGAAGTGGGGATAAAGACTTGTACAATCAGGCCAGGAACACACTGAACAAGGAAATCAAAGTTGCTAAAAGAAGTTACTCTGAGAAGCTGAAAAACAAGTTTTCAGCTAATGACCCAGCATCAGTGTGGAGTGGCCTGAAACATTTTACCAATTACAGGACTCCTACCCCAACCTTGTGGTGGATCAATGACTGGCTGACGACCTGAATGTGTTCTACTGTAGATTCAAAAGGCCCAATCTCACACCCCACACGCACTCAGACCTTCACTTCACACAAACATTAACACCTCCTGCAACCCCCCCTCCTGCTACTCAACCTGCACTCAAGATCTGTGAAGACGATGTGTGCCGTGTCTTTCGGAAGCAACAGTCAAGGAAAGCTTCAGGCCCAGATGGCATCTCACCAACGTGCCTTCGTTCCTGTGCTAACCAACTTGCCCCCATCTTCACACAGATCTTCAATAGATAACAGGACTTAATGACTACAGACCTGTCGCCCTGACGTCTGTGGTCATGAAGTCATTTGAAAGACTGGTGTTGGCCCACCTGAAGGACATCACTGGACCCTTTCTGGATCCCCTTCAATTTGCTTATTGAGGAAACAGGTCTGTGGATGATACAGTCATATGGGATTGCATCATGTCCTGCAACATCTGGACAGACAGGGGACATACGCAAGGCTCCTTTTTGTGGACTTCAGCTTGGCTTTCAACACCATCGTCCCAGCTATACTCCGGACTACGTTAAACCTACTCCTTGTTCCCATGTCTATCTGTCAGTGGATTACCAGCTTTCTGACGGACAGGCAGAAGCTTGTGAAACAGTTAAAATTCACTACCAGCACCTGTGCCCCCCAGGGATGTGTGCTCTCCCCACAACTCTTCTCCCTCTACACCAATGACTGCACCTGCAAGGATCCTGTCAGGGACAGGAACAGTTTTTTCCCTCAGGCGATCCATCTCATTGAGCAATAATTATGTGCAATACACAGTTTAAGTCTATTTATATTATCTAACATATCCACTTCTGCCATTGCATACATTGCACTGTACATAATGTACTGTATTTTTGTTCTTTATGTAACAGATTTTTATTAGATTTACACTACGTGTGTGTGTATGTGGGTATGTATGTAGGTGTGTGTCTGAGTGAATGTACGTATATGTATAATTATTATAATTTTTTAATTATCTATGTCTTGCTGCTGTTTTTGTATTGTTGTGCACTGGAAGCTCCTGTCACCAAGACAAATTCCTTGTATGTGCAAGCATACTTGGCAATAAAGCTGATTCTGATTCTATTTACGTGTTTTATTTTATACCTCACAAGGCATTTACAATTTTTAAATATATTTGATCATTTACGTTGAGTATTACATGTGTACCGTGAGCGTACTCAGAGCACATATTAAGTTGTAAACACAAAAAACACAAATACTGAAATGAGGAAATAAGTTGTCGATCGTGAACAACGTAATGAGCATACAAAAAAATATTATACTTGTGATTTTAAGAATCGATATCGGGATCAATTAAATGAAGATTGCGATAAATCTGAAAATAAATTTTTGTACCCTAATTATTTATTAATTTAATATTGCGGTATATCAGCATATTGCTGTAGTGGCCATTTTATAAAAGCAAAAAGCCACTTGAGGTTGTGCATTAAAGTGATTTTACTACAGTTAATGGGGTCACTCAACTTCACATTGCTTTCAACATTCAAAAATGCTAAGCATTGCTCAAGATGGCAAACGGACTACATTTTATGCTGCATTTAAAACCACAACGCATATGTTCTTTTTAATAATCATTCTTAGTTGATACTACCAGATACATTTTTTATTCCTTTTCTGTAACAGCAACTACTGCTTTAGAAAGGTTAAATTGCCTCACCTCTATTCAGACCATGCAGAACTCCCTTAATTCAACCACCACACCTTTATCTACAGTTAGAAACCAGCTGCAATTATTTCACAACCACTGTGAAATTATGCCCCAGTGTGATGGCAAAACTTCATTGCATTTAAGAAGACTTCCCCTTTTAAAGACAATGTGTTTAAACAAGGCAAAACTTGACCTACACGCTGCCAGAAATAACATTTAGCTACTTATGCATGTAAACTGAACTAATAAAAAAAAAAGATTACGCTGTAAAAAATGTCTGTAATTTTAATGGTAAAAGAATTTAAAAATGCTACAGAAAAAAAAAACAAGTAACAAGTATTAACTCGAAAATATACAGTAAAAATTGTAATACATTTTAAAAGTCAACAGTAGTTGTAATAAAATGTTGTAAAAATATTTTTTTTTAGATGCAAAAAGTATGATTACAGTATTTTACTGTATCATTAATAGTAAAAATGTACATTAACAAGAGAGTACATGTACTTTTAACAGTTTAAATTATTGATTGTTAAATTTTAATTTAATTTAACAATCAATTTTAAGTTATTGATGGTTAAAATTACGGTAAAAAAACAATAATCAGGCGCTCCCACGATTCCCTGCATGACCCATCACATTTCATGATATTTTCTGGGTTTGTTTATTTTTAATATCAGTCACGTACATTGGGGTGTCCTGCTTCATATGAGATGTAGTTGAATGTCTCCGGATGGTGTTTAGTGTTTGAGCGAGTGATAATGTCTCGACATGTTTATTGGTCATTGCTCCTGGAAGAGCCACTATTGATGAACTTCATGTCATCATGTGCCCTTCTGTCATTTTTATGGAGATTTCCAGTATCACAAGGTACAAGTTTGATGTTTTTCTACTGTAAATATACCAGATGTTATTTTTTTTACAGTGCCAGCATGATCATGTAAATTACAACAGTTTTAAACTGTAAAAATGTACAAGTTGTTTACATTTTTACTGTATTTTTGTATAAAATTATTCTGGCCACAGCTGCCAGTTTTTTTTTTGGGTTTTTTTTTGTTATTTTACAGTGAAGGCTTCCACTGCTCCTACAGACACCTACTCTTTCTTTAACCAAGCAAAGAGAGACAGGAGCTATTTGGAAAGCAAGAATAAGCTTGCCTAAGGGAGAAATCAAGTTATCCCATAATATAATGTTACATTGCACTGACAAAAATGTGTCATGTAGAACAATGAAAATCCAGCATCAAACCAAACACACTAATGAGTGCACATTCCTGAACAATACTTACAGGTATTGATTGTGTAAAGCGTTCAGCTGCTATCAACTGATTATTTTATACCTCCAATCATAAATGACATGGTAAAGGCCACACCAATGCATGTGACATGTAACAGACAGATAAAAACCTGCATATAAAGAACCAGACACCCAATTTTCCCACACACTGGACAAGCTAGACATCCACTCTCAACGATGGTCCCAGCAATTAATAGCAATCAAAATCCTTTTAGATTTTGATTTATGTCCACTGTGTCCAATCTGACAACATGGAGCAGATAAATGCCTCAGTAATGTTTTTCTCCAGTTTACAAGACACAGACCTGATGGTGTCAAATGGTTCATCCGTTTCTGTAAAAATGCCCAATCAGCTTTATATGAGGTGTTATGGTCAACAGGCCCATGTAAGGGACACTGGAAATTAGGAATGTACAAATCCGCTTATTTGGCCCTCGATCCCGAGCCGATGAATGGCCTATGGAGGGTGAGTTGTTGGCAATTCTAAGCATTCACGAATTTAAACTCTCAGACATGATGCAATTTAGATGAATATGCTGATTTGTTTTTAAAAATGTGTAAGAATGACATGTGCATGAATATTAATTTTGCCCATTTTCTAGAGTCATTACAGTAGTTATTTGGACTCATTGTTTTTTTAATTGGTTTAGGCTAAAGGCCTATCATAAATAATTTGACAACTTTTTGTCATGAGTATCTCTAGATGATACATGCAAAAATTCATGTGAATGGACAAACAGTCTCAAAGGAATTTGAAAAGAGTTTTTTCTGAAAACTCAAAAAGGTGAACAAAATACCTACAATGCAGGGCTGCACTATTTGGACAAAAAGTCACATTGCGATTATTTTGATTATCACAAAGTAACTTGAGCGCTTGATAAAGAAATGACTTTGCCCTTGACAAATTTCTTCCTACAAATTTTCTATTCTAAAATGCTTGGAACCCGATAATTGTTGCTATATTTTCATTTATATCATCGAAAATGAAAGGCAGTACAAACAAGCTAATTTGATGTATACACCGATCAGCCACAACATTAAAACCAACTGCCTAACATTGTGTAGGCCTCGTGCCACCAAAACAGCACCAAACCACATCTCAGAACAGCATTCTGACATAATATCCTTTTCACCACAAGTGTTCAGAGCGGTTATCTGAGTAACTGAAGACTTTGTCAGTTTAAACCAGTCTGGCCATTCTCTGTTGACCTCATCAACAAGGTGTTTCCATCCACAGAACTGCCGCTCACCGGATGATTTTGGCACCATTCAGAGTAAATTCTAGAGACTGTTGTGTGTGAAAATCCCAGAAATACTCAAATCAGCCCGTCTGGTGCCAGCAATCATGCCACTGTCCAAATCACTGAGATCACATTTTACCCCATTCTGATGGTTGATGTGAACATTAAGTGAAGCTCCTGACCCGTATCTGCATGATTTTATACACTGCTGCCACACGATTTGCTGATTAGATAATTGCATGGATGTTTGTTGGTGCCAGACGGGCTGGTTTGAGTATTTCTGGGATTTTCACACACAACAGTCTCTAGAATTTACTCTGAATGGTGCAAAAAACAAAGTCACAATGTAAAAAAAATATATAACACTTAAAAATAGGCTTCAATTTCTTGTTTGTTTCTTTTTAATTTGGAGAAAGTTAATTTTAATTAAAGTGATAGTTCACCCAATAATGTAAATGCTCTCATCATTTACTCACCCTCATGTCATCTAAGATGTGCATGACTTTCTTCTGCTGAACACAAATTAAGATTTTTAGAATATTTCAGCTCTGTAGGTCCATACAATGCAAGTGAATGGTGGCCAGAACTTTAAAGCTCAAAAAAAGAACAAAGTCAGCATAGGGGTAATCCATACGACTCCAGTGGATTTATCAATGTCCTATGAAGCGATCCAGTTGGTTTTGGGTGAGAACAGACTACAATAAAACTCCTGTACATCTTGCCATTGCAGTCTCTAGGCATGGATCATGATTTCAAGCTTGATTACACTTCCTACTGCTTGACGCATGCACAGTGAAAAAGGAGTTACATTTTGTCTGTTCTAACCCAAAGCCAAATAGACCACTTCAGAAGACATTGATTTAACCACTGGAGTCTGATGGATTATGTTTATGCTGACTTGATCTACATTTCAGTGATTCAAAGTTCTGGTCACCATTCACTTGCATTGTCTGGACCTACAGAGCTGAAATATTCCTCTAAAAATCTTCATTTGTGTTCTGCAGAAGAAAGAAAGTCATACACATCTGGGATGCACGAGGGTGAGTAAATGATGAGAGAGAGCGCTTTCATTTTTGGGTTAATTAACCCTTTAAAATTTTACAAACGACACTGCATTAGATTAAAAGAGCTGAACAATGGTAGATTTTACCAATAAAAAATATTCTGTTCAAAAAGAGCCTAGTATGTTAATTCAAATTTAATTGATGAACATCCCCTAAAAATCACATTGAAACCTGTTGGTTAAAAGTAGTTGATTAAGAAGCTCAAGTTGGTTCTTGCAGATACTACTGAAATGTTTTCATCGGATGCTTTTAGTGACATGGATGCATTAATAAGTGTTGCTGGAGTGTTCAAATACTGTTTAGGCCACTGTACAGCATGTACATTTTTGACAACCTGACAGAAGCTGACAGGAAATCTAAATCAAGACAGCTCATGTTCATGCGCCATAAAATGACTTGAGGTGCATTTTTTGCCAACTACATGTCAAACTGGCATATGATCCAATCGGACCGGTTCTGCCTGCCGTTAAAGGCACCTGATTTACCTTTCCTGTCTTGTGGTCGAACCACACCAGAGCGTGATTCCTGGACAACACCTTGCAGTCGAAGGTGGCGTTGTTCTGGGCTGGGCGACTCCGGGCCACCGAGCGCCCGATCTTGACCGGCTCATCAAGGTAGACATGACGTTCCTGAAACGGGTGTGAATTCGGGCGGCAGCTGAACACGGCCAGCGCAGAAGGCATTGAGGATGATGGCTGGGGAATGTTACTCCAATCAGAAACCAAAGACAGGGCCTCTTAATCCAGACTGACCAGTTGGTCCAGTTCAATTGTGTTTTTAATAAAATATCAGGTGTCGGTCGTTGGACGGAGAACACACATAGTTATAATAAAAATATCTGAATTGTAAACCGACTACATAACGTCAAAAAGACTAATTAGATAATATGTAGATTACCAAAAGCCCCGTTGCACTACCCCCCATGATGCCAGGCCAAGCCCAAGACTGTTTCGAGTGTAGCTGCCCACTTAAACACAAATCTGTATTTGGAGATGACAATCCACGTGTTAAACCTCGTTGCCCACACGACTCATCCTTATTCCCCGTTACAATCATAGGCCTGATCAGGAAACAAACAAGTAATACACTTACAGAGGCTTGGTTAGACTAATGACCTGTTGGGTCAGTGCACCTGCCCTCTTACAAAAAAACACTGTCCATGTGAGCTGCGATTATTCTAGAATAATAACCAATTGTGTATCTTCGGACTGAACGTACTAATACAAAACTATTGAAGATAAATAATGTGGTTGCAGAGTGGTTGCAGCTGACCTATGCAAGCACAGACCACCACCACTCGCCAACACAGATCAGGCATTTACCATGACTGCAAAACAAGTAAAAGACCGAAGAAACACAATAGTTAACGTTAAATGCAAGCTTAAATGAGCTGATCGTCACTCGCGCGGACACGAGCATTAGCTCCTTAGCTCGTTAGCTTCGGTGAGGTAATGTTGTCTCTTCTTCCTTTCAACCGGTCTTACCCGGGAGTGACTTTATAAATAATTCCAGGTGGATTTGTCCGTGGAAATAGTAGTTTGTGTGGTATTTGCGGCGTACGGAACTTTTATAACAAATCCAGTTTTAGCTCGCGAGCTCGATGACTAGCTTAGCTCGCTGAGGGGCGCGAAAATAGCCCAAAAATCTAACAAAAAAACAAATAAGTCCGTGACACGGTTCTGAGTTAAGCCATTGAGGTATCCGCTCTCGAAAACGAGAGTAAACTACGGTGTGTGTGTGAGGGGTTAAATGACTGTTAAGTCTGCCTCCTGAAGACACACACACACACACACACACACACACCGGCCACACACCGCCGCGGGGCTCGTGCACCACTAAGAAGGGGGTGGTAACTCTGCCATGACGTACTGCTTTGTAAACCAATGGCGTTCCAGATTGAACGATGACGTTCCTCACATGGAACGGGAATGGTATTATTATGATTACAGAATTTAGGGATTTAAAATAAAATCTTGACGAGATTATTTCGGTCAAAAACATAACAATTACAATACAAAAAGTAAACAGAAAGTGACAATATCAAAACGGTTGTTGGACTGCAGCCTGGTTTATTATTGAATTATTTAAATATTCGATTTGTGAAGCTATTTGAGTATAAAATTAATTTCAACATGTGCCTTTAGATCAAATTTAAAGATATTGATAAGCAAATTTGGTCAAATATAGCCAAACTTTTCAATGGAAAAGTATAGAGTCTCACTAATTTAGGCTAAGTGTCCATTTATGGCAAACTGGGAAGGGTTATTCCAACCCATGTTTGGCCAAATAAATCAGAACAACCTTTGAGGCATACTAGCAAAATCAAAGCATTTGGAAGGTGATTTCACCCAGGCTTAGAGTTCAAAATCATGCCTGGAATGTATTTTTGTTTCAGAAAGGAGGAGAGGGTTTCAACCCCACCCCCAGTCCTTCTGTCTGGAGTTGGAATCTGTGGACTAAATTACTTTGAACATCAGTCATACCAAATGGAGCATGCTGATTTGACTCCAGTGTCTTACTTGGTCTAATCCAATTGCTTTTTCTTGGTTCTTGCATGGCCTATAAGAAGTAATTACGTGATTGCTGTTGGAACGCCAACAATACATAGCAACTGATACTGTATATAGCCACTATATTAACTACAATTTTCTAATGCAAATTTGTGCATTTGTTGCAAATCTGTTCAACAGGGACTGCAAAAATAACATGGCATTTGCTATTTTATTTCAGCTTGTGTGGAATGTATTTTTAGAAAGGAAACTGAATAAAATACATAAATGAATTATCCAGCTAATTGGAAGACCATAAATTCGAATAACTTTCAGGAACAAGAAAATACATAAATGAATTATCCAGCTAATTGTAAGACCATCAATTCTAAAAACATTCAGGAAAGCAAAGTACAGCCACATACTTAATTAGACTTAGGCGTAATACAAAATCAAGCCATATTTTACCTAAAATACCTTTCAATATTACACAAATTAGATTAAACATAATTACAAAAAGCTGTATGTTGAGGATTACAGTAAATGGTTTTCAAACAGAGCTGCTTAGATTGTACACTCCAAAAAATTATTTTGGCCTATTTTTTAAGATTTATCCATTTCAATTGAATAACAAATTTCCATCTAACTGAATTGAATAGTCTTGAAGAAAATGTAATTAATAAAACTTGCATTTTGTAAGATTTATAAATTGTATTTAGTTAATTCAATTAGATGGAAATTTGTTATTCAGCTGAAATGGATAAATCTTAAAAATAGGCTAAAATATTTTTTTTGAGTGTATATTTAACTATGTTTTTATTCTGTAATCAGAATTTAGGATTATTGGCCAAATTATACTTAAAAGCAGTTTGGCTTGTTGGGTTGCTCCAAAAAGAGTTACCACACCATATCAATTGATTATTTCTAATATTACTTGTAATATTCAATACTGTGCACAGAATATACCTCATACTATGTTGTATTATGTACTATGTTGTATTGCTTTCCTTTATGAAAAGTAAATGGGTCTTATGTGAACTAGGTATAAAAATGAAGGGGGCTCACTGCAAAAATACCACCAAGATTTACACATATGTCCAAAATATTCAAAATGTGGGGGCAAAAATTCCCAACATAACAAATTATTCTGTTATTTTATTTATAATATCTGATATAGTTCTTAGTATTCAAGTTATGCACATAATAAAATATTACTTGATGTTGATTTAATTTTATGGGTAGGAGCATATATATTCTAAATACATTCTATATATTAAGATTGAGAATTAGTGTTAAGGAATTTATTAAATTGAATTAGTTGAATAAAAGGATGACAAATTATATTTTTGTTTTTAGTCAATTATTTTTCGAAATGTAATTGTTGTTCTCGTGTAGTTTCCTTGTAAAAAAAAAAAAAAAAACAATGACAGTGCATATGGTTTGTAAAACATCTTAAAACAGTTTATAAACAGTCACAGAGTGAAAACTCAACATCACTGCGTGCGCGCACCCGCAGAACTATTGAAGTCGATTGCGACGCAGCGCAAGCTCCGCCCCCTTTCTCCAGGTTGTGTTTGTATTTAGAGCTCAAGTCCTACCAGATTTTATTAATAAACAGAGTCCAAACCCGACGGGAGATAACCGAGGGCTTCGACATGGCCTTTCAGGGGTCTGAGGGACTGGATGAGCAGATCGAGGAACCCGAAGACACGCTGAGAGTTTCGCCGGCGGAGGAAATGCCTTTCGATGGACCTCCGACATCAGAGGAGCCGGAGCCGCTACTGTTGCCGTGGGACCGCTTCTCCACCTGGCTGCACTGCATCTGCGTGGTCGGCTTCGATCTGGAGCTCGGACAAGCCGTTGAGGTACAGGACAATGTCTCATTTGTGCTGTCTGTTGTTTTGTCAGTTAGCCTGCTAGCCGGCTAACTTTCCGGAAGTCAAAGGGAAACCTGCTAGCATCTGTGGCTAACAAAAATATTTGAGTCATCAAGAATAACCCGGCGTTTATTTGTTTACAGATTACCTGCATTGAATACGTGGGAAACTCTTATGTGTCTCTTTGCGGTTTCGTGATCTAATTTACTATAACTCCAGTTTAGTAATACGACAGAATACAGAACCAATGTAAACCGCTCATTAGCACTGTGTTTATGTCCTAATTATCTTTTATTTTGTGATCAATATGTTTAAAACACTATCGCGAAGAAACTTGTATTCCAGATTCTCTGTGCCATATCCTGATGTAAATATTTACGGATATTATAGTTTAAAGGAATAGTTCACCCAAAGATGTGTATGAGTTTCTTCTGCAGAACACAATGAAGATTTTTAAAATATATGTATATATTTTTTTGCTTTGTAGATCCATACAATGCAACTAAATGTATATCAAAACTTTGAAGCTTCAAAAAGCTCACAAACGCAGCATAACAAGTAAATTATAAGACAAATGAATGAATGAATATAATGGCAATATTAGTTAATTGTGTTTAGAACTATTAGTGGTTAAAATTAGTAAACTAAGTAAGTGTCATGGGTCAATGATTAAACAAAATGATTTGATACAAACTATAAGTTTAGGGTTAAAGTCCTTGAAATCACCCTGAATTAACTGAAGAAACACACGTAGATGCATTGTCCTTTGATTTTGGCCAATGAATGCTTTTGTTAGCGGTTAATTAATTTTCTATGTAGTTTAAGAGAGTGTTGTCCCTCCTTTGACCAAGTTGATATAGGTATTAAGTGAGGAGCATCACAGTCCGTCTGGAAGCTCATGGCAGGTGATTTTGATGAACTCCATCTTGAGTCCATGCTTCAGACAGTGGCACATGAAGAATCCCATGTTTTGGAGTTTGCATCAATTCATCCTCTGTTAGTACACTGAAGTGAAGTCTGGCTGGCACATGCTGCAGTTGGTCATCATCATCATCATCACTCAGTGGAAATCGGACATCAGGCAGGACCAGAGATGGATCTGTCCTGGTAACCTCAGGATATAATCCAGAGGTTTAGACAGGGAAAGAAATTGAATAAAATAAGTGTTGATGCCATTCACTTTAAAGCAGAGTAAAAGAATAAGAGAAGTGTTTTCGGTTCCGGCAGACCTTACTAAAGCAGCATAGCTATGAGGGATAAATTGGGTGTATGCTCGGCTGAATAGATGAGTCTTTAGTCTAGACTTAAACTGACAGGCTACAAACATGAGTGCTATCAGCAACAGGAACAGGAAACAACGTCACCAAGGTTGCCGACTTTGAAGCTCCAAAAAGCTTACAAATACAGCATAAAAAGTAATTCATAAGACTTCAGTGATTTAATCCAAGTCTTCTGAAGTGATCCAATAGGTTTTACGTGAGAACAAATAAAAAAATAACCCCTTTTTCACCATAATGCTTGACATCAGCATATTTGGCAATCATGATTTAAAACTTGATTACATTTCCTAGCGGCGTCTAGCGCTCTGCGCATGCGTTAAGCTCTAGGAAGTGTAATCAAAATCATGATCATGCTTAGAAACTGCAATAGCAACAGAGAAAAAGAGTTACATTATGGTCAGTTCTCACCCAAAATCGATTAGATCGCTTCTGAAGACATGGATCAAACTACTGGAGTTTTATGGAAAACCTTTTTGCTTCTTTATGTGCTTTTTGGTGCTTCAACGTTTTATTGTGTGTGAGCTATTCCTTTTAAGCTTTTTCACAAATTCTGTGATTTTCTATTATAAAGGCTGTTACTTTTTTCATCTGTAGGTGATTTACCCTCACCTTTCAAAACTGACTGAAAAAGAGGTAGGTCAAGTTTCTGCCTGAAGTGTTTCTGCTACATCCATCTGTTGGTTTAACCATTAATTCTGATGATGGTAAATCCAGACTGTTTGAATGTTCTCTCTCCTCAGAAAACAAGTATATGCTACCTGTCATTCCCTGACTCCAACTCAGGTAAACTACATTTCTTGACTTGATTGTTTGTTTTTGAATGGTGTGCATTGTAAATATAATGTTGTTAAAATGCACAGGTCAAGATTTAGCAATGGGATAACAGAATATGTTTGTTGTCAGTAATCTCAGATGTTGAACATTCCCGCTTAAAGTTTTTTACTTTGGAAATTTCAGTGTCTGATGGAAAGGAACTCTATCATTCAGTGCATTTGTGTATCAGGTCAAAGTGTCTGGTGTAATCAAGCAGTACAGTTGTATTGAGTGACTTGTGTTTTCCTGCGGTTAATGTTTGAACCAGAGGAATGTAATTGTTGATGTGAGTATTATGACCTGTGTGTCTTTCGCTAATGCATGTGGGATGAGAACATCCTCCCTGCAGCTGAAATACAGATACACCACAGACACATTGAGAGACTCACTGCGTGGGCTGTGAAATATAGTCTGGCTGCTCACTATTACAGATATTCATGGACCTTTATTGAGTCGGTCAGTTGATGGCACATTTGTAAAGGGTGCAAAATCAATTGTCTTGCTACCTTCTTGCCTTTTATACTAGGTTTCTTTCTGAAGTATGAATAATTTTTATTTTTAGATATGGGTCAAATTTAACAAATAAGCGTTTCCGAGATGATCTAAATCTTTTAAAAATGTAGTTTAAAATGCATGTTTCAAGTTAATAGAAATATAGTCTTTGTTTCCATGTTGGTTTCATGGAATATTACAGGATAATGTGAAAGTATTTGCTTTGAAAAGGTAAAATCACACAAACTCATTGTGTTTGTGGACATGCCTCACTGCTCATGGGCTTTGGTATGACCCGCGATTCTCCTGGTCTGATATTGATCCTACTCTCTTATTTCTGAAACCGAAGAACCTGGCAGATGAGCAGACACACTATCCCATCATTCTACACACTTCAGTGAGAGACAAGAGCCATACAACACTTTACAGGATGTACTTTTATACACCCGAGATAATCGGCTGTCTGAAAGCTGAAAATGCTGCAGGCATTCTAGGGCCGTCCGAATTCAATGTTTAAATTACAGCCTGTCATCTCGTCTCTGTGAAATAAATTTCCTGGAGGCGTTCTCCTCGCCGATGGCCAAGAGTCAGATGCCAGTGTCTGTGTGCCCGGTTGTACATATGGAAATTTCTGTTGTGTGTGTGTTAGTGTCTTCTCTCTCATGCTGTGGGTGAAGCGACCCACTGGTGCAGGAATGGCATGCGGGTTGTTGTGACTACAAAGTTTCTGCCACCCCATCAGACTGCACGTCTGTTGTGACATAACACACTGTTCACTCTCCGTGGCAATGAAGCCAAAAGCAAATTTGTCTCAGTTATTTTTAATAAGTGTGACTCCGGCTGTGACGTCTAACTCATTCTGTTACGTGACACCTTCAGTCAACACTTTTTCATCACTTATTGTGACATGTTCACAGATGACCAATAAATTCCCTGTGGTTGCCAGAAATATACAGTAAAAAAACATGGTAACCATGTGTCAGGCTTTAAAGGATATTTTATGGGTCACTACTGTTTATTTGACTGAATTACATAAACTTGATATATACTTACCTTCCAGAACTATAAAAGTCTGCTTTCTACTTTAAAATGTATTGTAAATCACAGTCACCATATGATGACTTGTGGGATGCAGGATCTTCTGGGAACTCCAGATTATTGTTTTTCACAATTTTAACAATAGTTTACAGTATAAAGTACATTTATTCTCTTGTTAAACATGATGTGCAGTTTTACAATATTTTACAGTAAAATGACATGTATTGTCTTTTTTTTCTCCCAAATATGTTAGCAAGTGAACTGTTAAACAATTCACTTTTTTTTTTTTTTTTTACACTGTAACATTTCTACATTCTTTAGCATTAAAATGTCAGACATTTTTTACAGTGCATGAAAGTCTGATGAGAGAAAACACCCAGTCAAGGCTGTTAATCGGAACAATTGAGATCAAACTCTTGGCTACGATGTGTATCATACAGTCTGACGTAATGGCACAGTGTGCCAGGGCTTTTATCCAAGATCTCTCTGCAGTCACATCATTTAGTCTGACAAGCAACAATCGTACAGGACCCTGAAAATTGTACAGTGTGCACACGGCTTTAATCTGGATTAAAGCATAGTTATTTATTATCGCCCTGATTATCTTGCATTTGATTGGTGTAACTGGGAGTATCCAGAGCAGTGATGTGAAGGTTTTTGATGATGGTCATTTAGCTTGCCGGAGCGCCATTCAGTAGGATTATGTTGTGTAAACGCTCCTTTTTATAGACCTCTGAGGTGTTTAGGAAGGAGTTGATCAGGAGGATGAAGTAATCCATCAGTCACGGCCTGAAGAGAGTCCAATAATCCTGTTACACACAAACAGAAAAAGCCCAAAATAGAGAGAAACACGCAAACAACGGCTGCCGTAATCTAAAGCCTCGGTTGGGTCAATCCTGAAGACATCAAAACAGCCATGCAGGTACTCCGTCAAAATGGTCCGTATTTACTGTCTTAAGACACACTTCTGGTCTTTTTTTTTTCTCCCCTTTTCTCCCAATGTTGGAATGGCCAATTCCCGCTACTTAGTAGGTCCTCGTGGTGGCGCGGTTACTCACCTCAATCCGGGTGGTGGAGGACGAGTGTCAGTTGCCTCCGCTTCTGAGACCGTCAATCTGCGCATCTGATCACGTGACTCGTTGTGCATGACACCGCGGAGATTCACAGCATGTGGAGACTCATGCTACTCTCCACGATCCACACACAACTCACCACACGCCCCATTGAGAGAACCACTAATCACCACCACGAGGAGCATGTATTGATGCTGATGACCACACCTGGAGTCGCGAGTTCGAATCCAGGGTGTGTTGAGGTCTCCTAAGCAACCAAATTGACCTGGTTTCTAGGGAGGGTAGAGTCACATGGGGTAACCTCCTCATGAAGTGTATGGCATGAAGCCTCCGCACGCGTATATCTCCTTGATAATGCGCTCAACAAGCTATGGGTGAAAAAGGGGGAATAATCCCCCCCCTCAAAAAATAGCGATTATATCTATACTTCTAATGAACTTTATATCAATACTTTTATATATGTCCATAATTTTTTATTTGATTACATAATTCGCAGTGCTTCACAGGATTGTTCTTTATTGCTTCATTAAACATGTTAAAGCCTCCTTTTCACTGTGTTAGACATTCACGTACGACTCGTGTTCCTCCCACTTGTTGGTAGTCGTGATGAACTGTCATGTTGCTCTCAATGGATTTTATTCGTGAAGGGAGAAGCTACTAAAGGTTTACCCCAGAATGACATTAATGTGTGTGATTTTGTTGAGCAGATGAATTAATTCAATAAATCTCATGATTAATTTTCACTTTTTTATTAATAGTATTACTTATTAAAACTGTTTTATAGTTATTATTATGATAATTAACGGCAACAACAACCATAATTCAGCCAAGAAAAAGCTGAATTAAAATAGATGTGATTTTAAATATGTAGATTTTGCTTGTGCAGAAATAAATGACACATGTACATATTTAATCACATTTACTGTAATAAAAAGCTTTTTGTGATATATTTGCAATCATTTATGGCTTCTATGTTCATAATGGTCATAAATTCAGAAGTAGCTGGCGTTTAATATGAAGTTTAAGGCAAAAGCCATTGACATTTCTCACTTCACTGATATGGACCTGGAATGTTCCTTTAATATTTCAGCAGATTTTCAGACGCATATGGATTTTCAAGTTTATGTTTTTGTCTTATGATCAGTGTTGTTAGTCTAAACTCAAATGTCTTAGTTTTGGAGTGTGTCGCCAATGTTCCCTGTCTCTCCTCAATGTTGTGGTTACAGTGATTAAGTCATGGTTTTCCACTGAATAAATGGGTTGTTTTTTTTAAAAATATATATATATATATATATTACAGCACAAAACAAATGTGATGTTGATAAACACATTTTAATTGGCTGCTGTGACAAACATATTTGAGATCTTCTGAAGATAATAAGCGTGCTATTTGAATGTGCACAACTCATTGCAATGATGCTAGGGTGTTGGGGCTGGTTGCTAAGATGTTCTGAATTATTTTTAGCGTGTTACTGTGCTAATTTGTTCCGAGTAGTTACTGGGGTTGCTTACTGGCCCAAGTCAAAAGAGCTCCACTCAAGTGTCTATGATATTCGTGTCTAAATGGATCAGGTTCATCTGTCATTGTAAATCTGTGGGATTTTTATCGGCCATTTTATCGTGCTCAACAAGCTGCATGATGTGTATGTTTTGATTGAATGCGTTTCTCTTGTCACAGGTTGTTTAGGCGACACACAGTTCTGCTTCCGTTTCCGACAGGCAACAGTGAGGAAGTCGTCGCTCGGATGTTTCCTTGACCACTTTGAGCGCGATGCGCCGGTCTGTCTCAAGGTCAGTGCTGTGAGATTGTAAACACAAAACTCATAAAACCTGTTGAAGGGACAGTTCACCCCAAAATAAACAATCTGTATAATTTGCATAATTGATGAGGGTCAAATCGCAAGTAAGGTTTTCACAAATTGCTTTTACGAATAGAAAATGTGTTTGTTTGTCTTTACAGAGAGATCAGGGATATTACTACGGCTATGTGTACTTCAGACAAGTACGGGACAAATCGCTGAAGAGGGGCTACTTTCAGAAGGTACGTTTAACATGACGTTTGGCAGGTTTTGTAGCACGCAGGTCGCTTCTGGCAGTACAACAAACAATGATCAACAGATACTCTGTCAGGCTATGTTTCCTCCGCTCATACAGTATATTTATAAACTTCAAAACAAAAGCTAATTTCTGCACCTTTCTCAGTTTTAACCAAGAGAAAATTCTTAAAATGTCATACATCAATTAAAAAAAAAAAAAAAGAGACTTTTAAAATAGTTCTACAATCTGATTGGATGAGCCACGTTCAGACACACTGTAAAATAGCCTTTATACACACACTTGAATCCACACATAATGTTTATTCTTTATTAATGCACCAAGTGCCGAAGAATTCAAAGAATGATATTTGATTGTAACGTTGCCAGGATTAGATTGTATTACAATATATTATATTAAATATGATGTTATAATTGGCAGAAATATTGTTTGTTTCAAGTATTAATTTAAAGAAATGCAACTATTTGTAGAACTATTAATTAATAATTAACCATTAATTCCAACTATAAATTCGGATTGGTTAAAATTATATATTATATGTCATATTGTATTCTATATAATATTGTTTTATATTATATTATATTTTATTAGCATAAATATATATTTTTTTATAAAATGTAATTATTTATGTATTATTAATGTAAGTTTTAAATGGATAGTTCCAACCCTTAATTGTGATTGGATAAGACATGTTCAGAGCCATTGAAAATGAAAAACACTGGCACTGAAGACCTGTTACCACTATATTATATTATATTATATTATATTATGTTGTATTAATTAGAGGAATGTTGTTTTTCAAATATTAATTTGATAAAAAAAATTCTTTTTTTTATCATATGTACCACCATCTTAGTTTTTGTTGTATATAGAAACACCCTTTAATCAATGGTAATGTGTGTGTGTGTGTGTGTGTGTGTGTGTGTGTGTGTGTGTGTGTGTGTGTGTGTGTGTGTGTATATATGTGTGTGTATATATATATATATATATATATATATATATATATATATATATTTGACCTAAAGCTTGTTTCCCATGCTTCAAAGTTCTTGCATATAAACAAAAATGTGCCCCCAGCAAAGATCAAGTACAGAACTGAACATGTTCAGACACTGATGTTGTGCTTTAAACAGAAGTGTAATTCTGGTCTACCATCAGCAGTTATTCACACCTTAAAAATAGAAGCAGAGATGGCTGGGGAATTCTGGATCCTTTCAAGAGCCTCTAATTCTCTTTGTCTTTGATGACAGGGAATATTTCAACACCTACAATCAGTTGTTGAGTTGTGCAACTCCTCAGGTGATAAGGTGCAATGCCTTAATTGATTAATAGAACTTTGTGCTTTTTACTTTTTTTTACTTTGTTCATTGTCTTTTGTGTTGGATTTCTCTTAGTTACTCTAGATTTCTATCTGCTCCCAGCTGCTATCTGCTGATTTTTGGTGTTGTCTGGCCAACAAAGTTAGAACTTAAAGGAATATTGTCATCAAATCTTAAATGAACCATCAAATTGTTCCAGACCAGAATATGAAAAAACATTATTTTGCTAAATGTCCTGGCTCCAAAAATGACAAACAAGCAACAAACAGAAAAAAATGCAATGTCTGTGTGACTTGTATGATATATTCCAAGTTGTCTAAAGCCATACAATAACCTTTTGTTAAATTTAAGTCGTTATGAACATGTTGCACTCCCCTTTAGTTTTTAAATATCCTTTGTGTTGGTGTACAATCAAGTATACCATGTTATACTGCGATCGACAATGATAATTGATTTTCGCTTGTCTTGTGACCCATCTTAAAACCTGGGGCAATGCAACTTGGTGCAAATCAGTGGTGAAAAAGTCAACCTGAAAAGGCTTTCGTAACCCATTTTATTTTGTAATGTAATCTATTTCTGAGTAAAAATCCAATGACACAATGATTGATTTAAATGGTGAAAAGCTATCTTTATATGTTCAAGAAGAAGAGGGCTTGTTGACATCAGAAATGAATGATATATTATTACATTTTAATAAAAGATTACAAGACAAACTTTTATTTTATTTGGAATAATGAGCACTAATGAGTCGTTCACAGTAAGACCAAGAACATGTATTTAGACAGTAAATGGGGTCAGTTTTGATTTTGATATTGTCTCTTGTGAAGTGTTTTGGGACTTTATGATGTTTCTTTCATTGTGTATGTTTGTGTGTGTCTCCCTTGCAGTCTCTGGTCCTCATCAGTAAACTTCCATATGTGACATTTTTCCACTCGTTGCTGAAGCTCATCGCACCAGAATACTTTGAGAAACAAGAGCCGTGTTTAGAGGCAGGTGAGTCCCGAAAACATGGAGCATACACTGGAAACAAATAAAGAAAACGAATTGTGCAGACCAAACTGTAAGACATTTTCATATCTTGAAAAACATGACTGCCATCAACCAATGAAATTACAGCAGCTATTAGACTAGGTTAACTAAATCTGATTCGAATGCAATGAGGTGGGCCTATTTAAATCTTATCCTAAGAGGTCTGAGCAATTAAAAAAACACAAAGCCCACCGCACTATTGCCTTTTACAATCATGTCAATAGTTGTACAGTTGAAGTCAGAAGTTTACATACACTAAGGTTGAAGTCATTAAAACTCATTTTTTAACCACTCCAATAATTCATATTAGCAAACTATTGTTTTGGCAAGTGGTTTAGGACATCTACTTTGTGCATGACACGAGTAATTTTTCCAACATTTGTTTACAGACAGATTGTTGCACTTTTAATTGACTATATCACAGTTCCAGCGTGTCAGAAGTTTACATACATTAAGTTAACTGCCTTTAAGCAGCTTGGACAATTCCAGAAAATGATGTTAAGCCTTTAGACAATTAGCTTCTGATAGGAGGTGTAAAGTACTGGAGGTGTAAAACTGTATTTTAAAGCCTTCCTTCAATTGCTTGACATCATGGGAAAATCTAAAGAAATCAGACAAGACCTCAGAAAAACTATTGTGGACCTCCACAAGTCTGGTTCATCTTTGGGAGCAATTTCCAAATGCCTGAAGGTGCCACGTTCATCTGTACAAACAATAGTACGCAAGTATAAACACCATGTGACCACGCAGTCATCATACCGCTCAGGAAGGAGACACCATCATGTGACCACACAGCCATCATCCCGCTCAGGAAGGAGACGCCATCATGTGACCACACAGCCATCATCCCGCTCAGGAAGGAGACGCCATCATGTGACCACACAGCCATCATACCGCTCAGGAAGGAGACACCATCATGTGACCACACAGTCATCATACCGCTCAGGAAGGAGACACCATCATGTGACCACACAGCCATCATACCGCTCAGGAAGGAGACGCCATCATGTGACCACACAGCCATCATACCGCTCAGGAAGGAGACGCATTCTGTCTCCTAGAGATGAACGTAGTTTGTTGCAAAAAGTGCAAATCAATCCCAGAACAACAGCAAAGGACCTTGTGAAGATGCTGGAGGAAACAGGTAGACGAGTATCTATATCCACAGTAAAACAAGTCCTATATGGACATAACCTGAAAAGCTGCTCAGCAAGGAAGAAGCCGCTGCTCCAAAACCACCATAAAAATACCAGACTACAGTTTGCAAGTGCACATGGGGACAAAGATCTTACTTTTGGAGAAATATCCTTTGGTCTGATGAAACAAAAATGTAACTGTTTGGCCATATTGACCATCATTATGTTTAGAGGAAAAGGGGTGAGGCTTACAAGCTGAAGAACACCATCCCAACCGTGAAGCATGGGGGTGCAGCATCATGTTGGGGGTGGGGGGGCAGCATCATGTTGGGGGTGGGGGGGCAGCATCATGTTGGGGGTGGGGGGGCAGCATCATGTTGGGGGGGTGCTTGCTGCAGGAGGGACTGGTGCACTTCACAAAATAGATGACATCATGAGGAAGGAACATTATGTGGATATATTGAAGCAACATCTCAAGACATCAGACAGGAAGTTAAATCTCGGTCACAAATGGGTCTTCCAAATGGACAATGACCCCAAGCACACCTCCAAAGTTGTGGCAAAATAACTTAAGGACAACAAAGTTATTGGAGCGGCATCACAATGTCCTGACCTCAATCTGATAGATAATTTGTGGGCAGAACTGAAAAAGCATGTTTGAGCAAGGAGTCCTACAAACCTGACTCAGTTACACCAGTTCTGTCTGGAGGAATGGGACAAAATTCCAGCAGCTTATTGTGAGAAGTTTGAGGAAGGATTCCCAAAAGGTTTGACACAAGTTGATCAATTTAAAGGCAATGTTACCAAATACTAACAAAGTGTATGTAAACTTCTGACCCGCTGGGAATGTGATGAAAGAAATAAAAGCTGAAATAGATAATTCTCTCCACTATTATTCTGACATTTCACATTCTTAAAATAAAGTAGTGATCCCAACTGACCTGAGACAGGGAATGTTTTCCATGATTAAATGTCAGGAATTGTGAAAAACTAGGTTTTAATTTATTCTGCTAAGGTGTGTGTAAACATATGATTTCAACTGTATATTCTGCGACGTTTCACACAGACACACGTTACATCATATAATAAAACTCCTTATTCAGAACAACTTTTCCTCAAGAACCATTGGTGTCAATCAAATTGTTCGTAAAATATTAGAGATGATTTAAAAACCTTTTTTTGCAAACTAGTCCCAGGTTTTGTATTTTACATCAACAAAACCTGTACAGTAAGAATCTGTGGACCTCTTGGATTAATAATTATCCCCCAAATAATTACTCTTTATTTGGTATGGCTATTACAGGGTCATTTAAAAATATGTGTGTGTACTTGTTTAACCAGAAGCTTCATAAACTCAAACTATAAATAACATTGTCATCAAATTAAATACACATGTGCAACAATAGCTGGCACTACAACATCTAAGAATTAAAAAAAAAAAGAAAGCCATATCTCTGTGTTCTGAGCCTGATGGTGCTGAAAATGTGCAAATTTAACTCTGTTTTAGGTGCTTAGAGGCTGTCTAATTAAAACTTAATATATGTTACTTGTGTACTTAAAAGCCCTCAATTACTTGAACTCCTTTATTTTCTTTTTACATTTTGGATTTTTTTTTTTACGTAAAAGCGTGCAATGACATCGACCGCTGGCCGACGCCGTGCCCTGGGAAGATTCTTACACTCCCCATCATGGGCGTTGTCATGAAGGTAACTCTTTTTCTTCTTTTGGTCTTTGTTTAAATACCAAGTCTTTGCTTTCACTTCACCTCATTTATTAACCGAATGCTACCATCTGTTCATTTCAGCTCCGCATCCCCACGTGTTATGACAAGCCTGGAACCTCACAGCTCATTCAGTCCGCACCGGTAATAAACTCATGCCAGGCCTGTAGGCGTGGTGATGATGTGTCATATTCAACGGGGTTTACGTCAGTTGCTTTCATGTAACCCAAGCTTTCATTTACAGAGTGACAGTCTGGTGTCCATCGTACTACCGACGGTTCATGAAGTTGACCTCTTCAGGTAAATGTATTTGTTGTGTAGTTTTGTTTTTATGGTACATGGTGTACTCTTTCTCATTATAGGATTGATTGTTGATATTACTTGCCTTTTGCTGCCCCCTGGTGGTAGCTGCCAACAGTGCAAATTGTCTTCCATCAAGCACCGGAAAATGAGCAGTTACATGCAATTACTTTTCTCATTCTGTCCTTAATGTTGCAGGTGTTTCTATCCAGTGTTCTTTCATATTCAGATGTTATGGGAGCTTATGTTGCTAGGGGAAGCGTTGGTTGTCATGGCACCATCACCAGCAGAATCTTCAGACACCGTGTTAGCATTGGTCAGGTAAGAAATGTATTAGTTAAAGGGATAGTTTACCCAAACGTGAAAATTCTCACACCCACATGAAGTTTTTTCTGTGGAACACAAGATGAGATGTTTTAATTGTGTGCGCAGTTCTTACTTCCATACAAATCTCCTTTTGTGTTTCATGGAAGAAAGTATGTAATGGGATCAGCATGAGGGTGAGTAAATGATGATAGAATTTGTATTTTTGCATGAACTGTACCTTTACGATGTGATTTAAGGTTTATATGATGATTTTTTTCTATGTCCAGAATTGTCTGGAATTTGACCCGATTCAACTTCGGCCACTTTCACTTTCCTGGGGTTGATTTGTATTAAAATAAAAAAATTCAGCTGGGAAAAACTGACTTGGAAACTTTTTACCAGGCCATCATAATTTATTTTTGGTGTTTTTTCTGTGTAGTGTTTTCTGTTCTGTTTTCAATATTAATCTATGAACATACAAATTATGTATTAAAACTCCGGTCATGTAAACAAAAAGTGACAATCAGAAACCTGTTCAATATTTGTTGTGGGTAATTGATTTCTATCAATTGTTCGAAAATGACAACTGTCCCACTGTTGTGGCATCAATTCCAACACACCAAACAATTTTGTCATTAATGAAGTTTTGTTCAAATGTTCGTGTACTTGTTAACCAACTGGACAAAAGTGTCAGTGAAGAGCACGCTTAAGATGAGACAAAACAAAGAAAAGTCAAGTGAAATATACATTTTGTTTTATTGCCCGTCATTTCCAATCAAGCTGTAATTTTGCCAAATAATGCAAAAAAAAAAAAACATTTAAATTGTTTTGTGTATTATTGTGGGAGGCTGTGGCTCAGTTGGTAGAGCGGGTTGTTCACTAAAGGGTTGGCGGTTCGATTCCCAGCCCACATGCCAAAGTGTCCCAATGGCAGGCTAGCACCTTGCATGGCAGCTCTGCCGTCATTGGTGTGTGTGTGTGTGTGTATGTGACGCAGTGTAAAGCACTTTGAATATGGCTAAGGTTATGTAAGTGCAGACCATTTACCATATTTTGGACACATAAAATGTCATCTATGAAATTAGCCTTAGCAAAACAAATGAGTCGACCAGTTTATTTAAAAAAACTTTAAAAATGTAATTTCCATCCGCGTCATTTCCAGCACAGAGTTCTATTAAACGCAATACAGAGTTCAAGATGTGCCGGAAATGACACTGTGGTGGGAATTTTCTTGAATGACATTTAATGCTTGTACACACTTCATATGTTCACCCGTCTATTTGGAATTGCTCCATTAATGTTCAACTGCTGTACACTTGACTATTTTACAAAATGGGACACTTTAAAATGATGTGCTAAATGAAGAGCAGGTGCTGACTTGTAAGTCACTATCAAATACTAATTAATTATGTGGAAAAAAAAAACATAAACCTCTCTCTCTCTCTCCCTCTCTCTCTCAGTTGTATCTCTCCTCTGCGTTTCTGCAGTGACTTCCGGCCGTATTTCACCATTCATGACAGTGAGTTTAAAGAATACACGACTCGAACACAAGCACCGTAAGTATAATTTTTCCATTTCTATCTGTATAAACAAACTACATAAACTAGTAGAGTGTATGTTTGTGTGTGTGTGTGTGTGTGTGTGTGTGTGTGTGTGTGTGTGTGTGTGTAATATTTAGAGTTTTTTTTTTTCTTTTGACTTTCAAAAGCAGCATGTAATTGAATCGATAAATTGATGAAGTGTGTCAGTTGTACGACAGATAAGATGTTTTTCTCTGGTCGGATCGATTGATGAGGATATTTCTGGAGCTCAAACAGGAAGTGATCACATTTTGAGATATTGTGACACCGTTGCTCTGTTTTGTGTGTGTGTGTGTGTGTGTGTGTGTGTGTGTGTGTGTGCGCGCTCCAGGCCTTCAGTCATTTTAGGAGTGACGAACCCATTTTTCGCCAAAACTCTTCAGCACTGGCCGCACATCATCCGAATAGGAGACATGAAGCAAACAGGTTTTTTACTTTAATAATAATAATAAACTGCATTTATAATTTAATCTAATTAAACACAGTTTTAAAAGGTTTTAACGTTATTTAAGGTATAGAACAAAAAGCCTCTTCAAGGAATATTAAACTTATTTTACAAAAAAAATGGGATGATGCTATTCTGAATTTTTAAGGTGAAATGGCTAAACAGATGAAGGTGAAAAAACTGAAGAATCTCAAGACTTTGGATTCAAAACCTGGTGAGACCTAAACTACTTGTACTTGCACCCAAAAATGAACATTCATCATTTAATCACCCTCACGCCATCCCAGATGTGTGTGACTTTCTTTCTTCTGCAGAACACAATGAAGGTTTTTAGAAGAATATTTCAGCTCTGTAGGTCCAGACAATGCAAGTGAATGGTGACCAGAACTTTGAAGCTCCAAAAAGCACATAAAGGCAGCATAAAAGTAATCCATGTGACTCCAGTGGTTTAATCCATGTCTTCAGAAGCGACATGATAGGTGTGGATGAGAAACGGATCAATATTTGATAAATTTTTTACCATAAATTTTCCTCCCTGCCCAGTATGTGGCGATATGCACTAAGAATGTGAACTGCCTAAAAAACAAGTGGAGATTTATAGGATAAAAGGACTTAAATATTCCTCTGTTTCTCACCTACACTAGGGCTGAAATATTCTTCTAAAAATCTTCATTTGTGCTCTGAAGATGAAAGAAAGTCATACACATCTGGGATGAGGGTAAAACAGTAAATGATGAGAGAAAAAAATATTTTCTTCTCACACAGTAACTGAAAAAGTCTGTTCTCGTCCCATTTGGCCATAGGTGTGTACAGTGCATATAAACCTTTCCTGAACAAAGATGAGGACATAATTAAACAACTGCAGAAGGTAAATGTCTCTTACATAGTAGATCATTACTAAAGCTTTCATTTTAAGTATTAATGTGGTATATTTGCGATTAACATCAGGGAGTTCAGCAGAAGCGTCCCTCTGCGGCCCAAAATGCAATTCTGCGGCGATATTTCCTGGAGCTAACACAGAGTTTCATCATACCGCTGGTAAGAACATTTCATAAGCAACCGAATATATCCCAGTTTGATGAAAAAAAAAATGCTTACCAAGGCAGACACAAATGCTAAAATGACTCCTTGTGCTTTTAATAATAAATTAATATACATAACAAATTAATTATTTAATTTTGTGTTCTCAGTGGATATTGTGTCAAATCAATATGGATGAGAATCATTTGGAATTTACTGATTCCAGTTTCTGAATCTGATTCCTCTAAACGGTTTCTTAACGGTTCCATTAACCCTTTAATGCATACCTCTGTCTTTAGTGACCCAGGACCTCATTCCACCACCTAAAACACATCTACACCTCTTTAGTATTCCTCAACCTTTTTCTTCTGAATAGTGTAACAATAAAAAAAAAAGCCAAAATTACTTAAAATAAATTTTACTTAATTACCAAAAGTATAAAGGGTCATTAAAGACCCGAGATATATAATAGTCGCTTTTCTTCATGCTTCCATAAATCATATTTTTATGGTTATTTCATATCTATGTGAGTTTACTATCACATGAAATATATTTCTTTGTTTATTACAAGACAAACGAACACTATATTAATTTAAATGAATATTAAATCATGTTGATTTCCTGTGACAGTGGTGAATTATCCGTGTCTCATGTGCGTGTACACATATTATACATGATATTTCTGACTCAAAGTGGATCTGATGTTTCAGTGATTGACTTAATTTACATTTGACATCGTTAACTGGTGAAGAAGCAGTGTGGAAGCAAACTATAGCAAGTTTAACACGAACCGTATGATTTGGCTATTGGCATTTGGGTCCACTGCTGACATCATGTGAGTTGTGTGTCTATTTAGACTCAATAAGTGCCTGAGAAAATAGAAAAGTGTAGCTTATGTTCATAATGTGTGTTATGTGTAGCTCAATATGTGTTTGACCGCCAGTTGCATCTCATGAAACTTCAGTGTGGAAGTAGTGAATCCCGTTCAATCAATTGTCTATCATCTCTTTTATGTATGAAAATAATACATCAAAATATATCAGAACATGCTGTATTCTGTTCTATTATTTATTTATTTTTTTAGCAGCCTGCTATATGTGTGTGTGTGTGTGTGTGTGTGTGTGTGTGTGTATATATATATATATATATATATATATATATATATATATATATATATATATATATATATATATTATAAAGAGATAATACTGTGTGTAAATGTGTATTATGGTCCATTTTCAGGAGCGTTATGTGGCAAGTCTAATGCCTCTACAGAAGAGCATCTGTCCTTGGAAAGTAAGACATGTTTGATACTTTTGTGCTCTATAATGAACATCTCCGCAGTTCTTGAGTAGTTTGTGTTCACTAATTCATAGTTCCTTTCCCATTTGATTCAGTTGATTTTGAAAATGGATTTTTCATCTTCTTTAATTTGTCAGAGTCCTCCTCAGCTGCGGCCGTTCATTCAGGAGGAGTTCATGAAGACTCTAGAGAAAGCCGGACCTCAGCTGACCTCTCGACTCAAAGGAGACTGGATCGGCCTGTACAGGTGCTGCATCTCTCAGGGGTTAAAAAGCCTTGAAGTTTGAAAACCTGACCATCTTTTGTACATCTTTTGTCATTTATTCTGCTGTAACCTTTGGGAGGCTTGAATTCCAGCACACTTGAAGAAATCTATAGGATTTCCATGGTCATGGAAAACCTGGAAATATCAGGGACGTTTTTTAAATGGGGTTTTCAAGGCCTGGAAAATACATGGAAATATTCATAGAGATAAAATATATATATATATACAGTATATATACACTGCTGTTCAAAAACTTGGTCACTTGACTTAAATGTTTCTCATGATTTTAAAAATCTTTTGATCTGAAGGGGTGTGCTTAAATGTTTGAAATTTAGTTTTGTAGACAAAAATATAATTGTGCCACCATATTAATTTATTACATTATAAAATGAAAATTTTATTTCAATTATTTTTTTTTTTTAAATGGACCGAATAATTAAGAGAAGCAGCCACTGAGTGCCCAACATAGCTGGGAACTCCTTCAATACTGTTTAAAAAGCATCCCAGGGTGATTCCTCAAGAAGGTGCTTGAAAACATGTCTGCAAATTCTAGGCAAAGTGAATTTGCTAAAATTGATGCTAAAATATAACACAATTTTGATTTATTTTGGATTTTTTTCCCCATAATCCCATTTCAGTTATTCCATAGTTTTGATGACTTTACTATTATTCAAAAATGTGAAAATAATAAAGAATGAGTAAGTGACCCAAAACGTTTGAATGGCTGTGTGTGTATGTGTATATATATATATATATATATATATATATATATATATATATACATACACACACACACACTCTCACACAGTTGTGGCCAAAAATATTGGCACCCTTGGTAAATATGAGCAAAATAAAAAAAATCACAAAAATCTAACCTTTAATTGAAGAAAAACAATTGAAATAGGAAATATCTCACTAAGATATAAATATTTCTTATTTTGTTTCTCCAAAATGCATTTTTTGCAGCATCCCTTTACCAAGTTAACAGCTCTGAATCTTCTCTTATAATGTCTAATGAGGTTGGAGAACACATTAAGTGATCGGAGAACATTCCTCCATACAGAATCTCTCCAGATCCTTCAGATTCAGAGGTCCACACTGGTGGTCTCTCCTCTTCAGTTCACCACACAGGTGTTCTATGGGGTTCAGGTCAGGGGACTGGGATGGCCATGGCAGAACCTTGATTTTGTGGTCAGTGAACCTTTTTGTGTTGTGTTGATTTTTATGTGTGTTTTGGATCATTGTCCTGCTGGAAGATCCAACCAGGGCCCATTGTAAGAGTCCATGATACCATGTATCCGAACAAGATCTCTAAGCCATCTAGCAGAAAAACAGCTCCACAACATTAAAGATCCAGCACCACATTTAACTGTGGGCATTGGGTACTTCATCTCTGTGTGCGCCAAACTCATCTCTGGTGATTACTGGCAAAAGGTCTGTTTATGTTTTATCTGACCACAGAACACGGTCCCATTTGAAGTTCCAGTAGTGTCTAGCAAACTGAAGACTTGTTGGATGAGAGCAGAGTCGTTTTTTTCTTGAAAACCTCCCAAACAACTAGTGGTGATGTCTGATATTTATTTATTTTTTAAATAATGGTTAATTTACTCTCCGTCTCTGTAGCGCAGTGGTTCACAACCCTGGTCCTGGAGTACCCCCAACACTGCGCATTTTGGATGTCTCCCTTATTTGACAAACCCAGTTCTGCTCATGCAGCCTCTACTAATGAGCTGATGAGTTTAATCAGGTGGGTTATATAAGGGAGACATGCAAAACATTCAGTGTTGGGGGTACTCCAGGACCAAGGTTGGGAACCACTGCTGTAGTGGATGTAACCCGATCCTTTCGACGGGTGAATATCCGTAAAGCCTCGGGTCCAGACGGTATTCCGGGTTTCATCATCAGAGCATGCGAACCAACTGGCTGGTGTTTTTACTGACATTTTCAACCTAACCTCTCCTTGTCTGTGGTCCCCACGTGCTTTTAAACGTCCACCATTGTGCCTGTACCAAAGCAATCAAAAATCACTTGCATAAATTACTGGCTTCCTGTTGCTCTGACCCCCATCATTAGCAAATGCTTTGAGAGGTTGATCAGAGATTACATCTGCTCTGTGCTGCCTGCCTCACTGGACTCACTACAGTTTGCATACTGCAACAACCGCTCCACTGATGATGCCATTGCATCTTCAATACACACTGCTCTCTCACATCTGGAAAAAGGAACACATATGTGAGAATGCTGTTTGTAGACTACAGCTCAGCATTCAACACCATAGTGCCCTCCAAACTTCATGAGAAACTCCGGGCTCTGGGCTTAAACAGCTCGCTGTGCAGCTGGATCCTGGATTTCCTGTCAGGCAGACGTCAGGTGGTTAGAATGGGCAGCAACATCTCCTCATCACTAACCCTCAACACTGGAGCCCCGCAGGGCTGTGTTCTCAGCCCACTCCTGTATTCCCTATACACACATGACTGTGTGGCGACACATTGCTCCAATGCCATCATTAAGTTTGCTGACGATACGACGGTTGTAGGTCTGATCACTGACAATGATGAAACAGCCTACAGAGAGGAGGTGCACACTCTGACACGCTGGTGTCAGGAGCACAACCTCTCCCTCAACGTCAGTAAATCAGAGGAGCTTGTGGTGGACTTCAGGAAGAAAGACAGAGAACACAGCCCCATCATCATTAATGGAGCACCGGTGGAGAGAGTCAGCAAGTTCCTCGGTGTCCGCATTACTGAGGAACTCACATGGTCTGTCCACACTGAGGCCGTTGTGAAGAAGGCTCACCAGCGCCTCTTCTTCCTGAGACGGCTGAGGAAGTTTGGAATGAACCAACACATCCTCACACGGTTCTACACCAGTACTGTAGAGAGCATCCTGACTGGCTGCATCACCGCCTGGTACGGCAATAGCACCGCCCACAACTGCAAAGCCAGTGTTATTACTGGCAGGCAGATTGTTTTAAGGGGATAGAAGTCGATTGGAGTGCCCTTAATTCGGGAGTGGCGTGAGGAGATGGGGAGGGTGGCAGCTTTCGAGGAGGTGTCATGTAGAAGGCCGGGATTTTTTTTTTTTGTGTACTTATGCGGGACCACGGTGAAGTTCATTGGGGGTCAGGGTGGGGTTGTTGTTTTTTTTTTGTTTGTTTGTTTTTTTTTCAATTAACTTTTTTTTTTATTCATAAATATTAAACAAAAATTAACCCTAATAATTTAGGGTTCTCCCATATGCTCTAGGCAACGTTTAAATAAACATTTGAATTAAACACTCTGGACACTTTTGTCCATATCGACTGCAAATGCGAGATAACGAGGTGTAATTTCACTTTTCCAACTAGTTTGATAGGCAGGCTTTGCAATGGCAAAATAGGGGCAAGGACTTCCTGTTCAATACAAAACCAGGGAGGGTCTCTCTCAGGTGGAAGTGACCAGCGAGCCAAATGTCTGAACAAAATTTTAAGATAGGCCTAGCCCACATTTGTCAATCAGTCTATGTAACTTATTAAAATTAATTTCATTCCAAATGAAGGACATCGCTATGCTATCAAATTGTTTGAAATAAGAGAGGGGGACATCTATAGAGAGAGACTGTAGCTGGTAGTTACATTTTGGAATACAATTAACACAATAACCTTCCCAATCGTAGATAAATGTAATGAAGCCCACCTGTCCACATCGCTTGAAAACCTTTGTATTAATGGGTCAAAATTAACTCAATAAATCACTCAAATTCACACTGTTACTGTAAGCTGTTACTGGGCAGTACGCTGTCAGAGACAAGGCTTATGCGCCACACCTCCCGCCATCACCCCTGGAAAATCATCGTCCTTATCACAGCTGCTAATGGGTCCAGGGCAAGACAGAACAATAATGGAGAAAGAGGGCAACCCTGCCAGGTGCCTAGTTTAGTAAAATAATCTGAAATTAATCCACTTGTTTGCACTGCCACTTTCGGGTGGCTACAAAGAAACATAATCAATCCAATAAAAGTATTCACAAATCGTATATTTAAAAAATCTTAAAAAGATAATCCCATTCTACCATATCAATTGCCTTTTCAGTGTCAAGTGAGATGACAGTGACCAGAGTCGGATCATTCCCCACTGACCTCATGATTTTGATAAAACGCCTAATGTTATCAGAAGAGCTACGGCCCCGAATAAACCCCACCTGATCTATATGTATAAGAGATGTCATAACTTAATCGGTTAGCCAAAAATATTGACAATATTTTTACATCTAGATAGATCAGGGAAATTGGAAAGTAACTTTTACACTCTCTTGGATCTTTGTCCTTTGTGTCATGGTTGGCAGAAGCTTTCCATACTTTAATAATTCCATATAAACTTCTAACAAAATTGGAGCCAATTCTGTAGCATAAGATGTAAACAATTCAGCGGCAAAGTCATCTGGCCCTGGAGCATTGCCTGTGGGCAAGGCCTTAATTACCTCGTCAAGCTCCTCCAAGGTTATCTTAGAATCAAGACATTTTTTTGCTCCGTCATCAGTTTTTGGCGATCTAATGATTCCACACAATTTCTAATCAGTAGATGAAGACATGGAACTATTGAGATCAAGATAGAATTTTTAAAAGCATTATTAATATCAATGACCGAGGTAAATATTTCACCAACAGCAGATTTCACGGAGGGAATGGAGGGTGGGGTTGTTGATTGGGGAGGGGTAGTAGTGGGAGTTAAATGTTGATTCATTGTATATATGTTTTGTTTTTCTTTGTCATCTCTATGAATCAGTAAAAAATCTTAAAAAGTGTGTCAATCCAGGAACTTCCTCATTCATGGTAATCAGTGATTTAAAACAGAACAGACAGTTTTCTTAACACCCATCGCCTATTCCTGGCTTCCACAGACAGTTCCTGGGGTCTCCAAACTTTGATGGCTGGTTCAGGAACCGCAGGAAGGAGATGACACAGAAGCTGGAAGCTCTTCATCTAGAGGCGTTGTGTGAGGAAGATCTACAGCTGAGGATCCAGAAGCATACTGAGGTGGAGACTGTTGATCTGGTGCTCAAACTGAAGGAGAAACTGGTTAGTTCTCCCATTCTGTTAAACTATATATAAATGGGTCAACAATGTGGCACTTATTTTTTTGTCTGAATTTATCAAGTTGTTCAAAAATACACTAAAAATGCAATTCACACAACAGCTCTACTATGATGAGCAAGTTTTCACTTTCTGAGTTTAAAGTCCAAAGTATTTTTTTCTGGGGCTTGAAGTCAAAAATCTTTCTGTGGTGTAACTGTCTGAAGACTTTAAAAAAATGAAAGTCTCATGAAATGTTTTAGATATGTTGGCATAAGTAGTTTGGAATCCTATTATTATTATTATTATTATTATTATTATTATTATTATTATTTCTAAAAAACAATTAGCAGTGAAATAATTGTGTAGGTCCCCCTCGTTCTGCCAAAACAGCACCAAACCACATCTTGGAACAGCATTCAGAGATAATATCCTTCTCATCACAATTATACAGAGCGTTTATCTGGGTTACTGAAGACTTTGTCAGTTTGAACCAGTCTGACCATTCTCTGTTGACCTCATCAACAAGTGTTTCAGTCTGCAGAACTGTCGCTCACTGGATGATTTTTATTTTTTGCACCATTCTGAGTAAATTCTAGAGACTGTTGTGTGTGTGTGTGTGTGTGTGTGTGTGTGTGTGTGTGTGTGTGTGTGTGTGTGTGTGTGTGTGTGTGAAAATCCCAGAAATACTCAAACCAGCCCGTCTGGCACTTTATTCACTTTTATTCACCAAAGTGGCATTGAACTGATCACAAAGTAAAAACGACATAAAAATTACAATTTGAAAAAAAAACATTTGAACTCCTTCAAAGAGTTCTCATCAAAAAATCCTCCATGTGCAGCGACGACAGCTCTGCAGATCCTCGTTATTCTAGCGATCAGTTTGTCCAGATACTCAGGTGACATTTCACCCCACACTTCCTGTAGCACTTGACCTTTCACCCCACACTTCCTGCAGCACTTGCCATAGATGAGTCTGTCTTGTCGGGCACTTCTCACACATCTTACAGTCTAGCTGATCCCATAAAAGCTCAATGTGGTTCAGATCCGTAACACTCTTTTCCAATTATCTGTGTCCAATGTCTGTGTTTCTTTGCCCACTCGAACCTTTTTCTTTTTGTTTTTCTGTTTCAAAAGTGGCTTTTTCTTTGCAATTCTTCCCATAAGGCCTCCTGAGTCTTCTCTTTACTGTTGTACATGAAACTGGTGTTGAGCGGGTAGAATTCAATGAAGCTGTCAGCGGAGGACATGTGAGGCGTCTATTTCTCAAACTAGAGACTCTGATGTACTTCTCCTCTTGTTTAGTTGCACATCTTCCACATCTCTTTCTGTCCTTGTTAGAGACAGTTGTGCTTTGTCTTTGAAGACTGTAGTTACACCTTTGGATGAAATCTGCAGTTTTTTGACAATTTCAAGCATTGTATCACCTTCATTCCTCAAAACAATGATTGACTGGCGAGTTTCTAGAGAAGGTTGTTTCTTTTTGCCATGTTTGACCTAATATTGATCTTAAGACATGTCAGTCTATTGCATGCTGTGGCAACTCAAAAACAACACAAACACAATGTTCAGCTTCATTTAATGAACCAAATATCTTTCAACTGTGTTTGATATAATGGCAAGTGATTTTCTACTATCAAATGATCAATTTATCATGATTACTCAAGGATAAGGTGTTGGACTGATGCTGCTGTCTAGATTTGACCAAAAATTACATTTTTCAAATAATGATGGAGCTGTTTTACACATCAGTAATGTCCTGAATATACTGTGATCAGTTGAATGCCACTTTGGTGAATTAAAGTACCAATTTCCTTCTGAAACAGCAAAATCTGAACATTATTCCAAACTTTTGGCCGCCAGTTTATATACTGTATATTTATTATAAACCGTTTTGTAAACTACATATACAATTAGAATCTATATAACACACACACATGTTTTTGTTTAATAATGTACATATTAATATTGTGTGTGTGTGTGTGTGTGTGTGTGTGTGTGTGTGTGTGTGTGTGTGTGTGTGTGTGTGTACAGATATAAAAATATGAAATATACAGTATACACTGGTGGCCAATTTTTCAGATTTTGCTGTTTCGGAAGGAAATTGGTTCTTTTATTCACTAAAGTGTCATTCAACTGATCACAGTATAGTCAGGACATTACTGATGTATAAAACAGCACCATCATTATTTAAATATACAGTATATATAACAAAATTAAACCATTCATAGGTTGAGTTTCCTGAAAACTGTTAACATTGGGTCTCTGTGGCACTTTCAACATTCCTCTATTTGTTTTGAGCGACCTTTCTTCTTTTTGCCATTTCGTTCAGTGTGCTACTGCCGCAGAAATCACACATCAGCTTGAATCTTCTGTTAGCCCTAGTTTGTATGCGGATGTTCAGTATGATTGTTTGTACAGTGGTGGCCAAAAAGATTGTCACACTTGGTAAATATGAGAAAACAAGGCTGTGAAAAATATATCCTTATTGTTTATCCTTTAGGTCTTTCATTCAAAATATTCACAAACATCGATCCTCAAATAGATATCAAACTATTTCAAACACAGCACAAGTTGTCAAAAAGAAAATATTTTTGTGAAATATGTGACAATTATTGGCTCTTATAATGTCTAATGAGGTTGGAGAACATATGAAGTGTTCGGAGAACATTCCTCCATACAGAATCTCTCCAGATCCTTCAGATTCAGAGGTCCACACTGGTGGTCTCTCCTCTTCAGTTCACCACACAGGTGTTCTATGGGGTTCAGGTCAGGGGACTGGGATGGCCATGGCAGAACATTGATTTTGTGGTCAGTGAACCTTTTTGTGTTGTGTTGATTTTTATGTGTGTTTTGGATCATTGTCCTGCTGGAAGATCCAACCAGGGCCCATTGTAAGAGTCCATGATACCATGTATCCGAACAAGATCTCTAAGCCATCTAGCAGAAAAACAGCCCCACAACATTAAAGATCCAGCACCACATTTAACTGTGGGCATTGGGTACTTCATCTCTGTGTGCGCCAAACTCATCTCTGGTGTTTGCTGGCAAAAAGGTCTGTTTATGTTTTATCTGACCACAGAACACGGTCCCATTTGAAGTTCCAGTAGTGTCTAGCAAACTGAAGAAGCTTGAGTTTGTTGTTGGATGAGAGCAGAGCCGTTTTTTTCTTGAAAACCTCCCAAACAACTTGTGGTGACATAGGTGATGTCTGATTGTAGTTTTGGAGACTTTCTGCCCCCAAGACCAAACTAATTCCTGTCACTCGAACCATCCTCATCACTGTGCATGTAGACAATATAGACACACGTCCTCTTTCGGGCCAATTTGTAACACCTCCAAGTTGATTGGCACTTCTTTATTATTGCCATGATTTTCAATGCTTTGGCTATTTTCTTATAGCCACTTCCCATTTTGTGAAGCTCAACAACCATCAGAACTATATTGTTTAGTCTAACACACTGTGATTGATGATTAGGGGAATTTGGCCTGTTACCTCATATTTATACCCCTTTGAAACGGGAAGTCATGTCTGGACAACTGCATGTTCCTTGTTACCCAGGTGCACTAAAAATGTAAAATATGAATGGGAATATACTTCAGATATATTTTACTCATAATCATTTCTAGGGGTGCCAGTAATTGTGGCCAACGTGTTTTGGAGAGAAACATTTATTTACTCATGAGACTTTTCCCAACTTTCAAAGTACTTGAAAAAAACTTGAATGAAAAATCAAAAGGATAAACAACAAAGATGTTTTTCACAGCCGCCATTACTCATATTTACCAAGAGTGCCAATATATTTGCCAATACTGTATACGTCATCTTTCCCTCTCGTTTGAATATTTAGTGCTTGTTCATGTTTTGTTTCTTTTGTTCCTGTTGTGTTTTAGACACAGGCTGAAAGAGATCATCTTCCTGTCAAAACAGGAACTCTGGCCAAACTACAGGCCCATATTGAGACGATAATCCTGTCGCTACCAGAAGATCTGCAAGGCATCTTACACAAACCGCCGAGTCCCTGAGCAGACTGAGGCGTATACAGGGTCAACAGACACAAACGTCCTCCATTTGCACACACGAGTGACAGACTGCGCCAAGTGCACTTGATTCTGGAACTCTATGTGCCCTTGAATGGACAATGCTGACATTGCCAAAAAACAAAACAAAATGTCAACTGACACGCACACTTTATGGACATTTTTGGTGTGTTTATACTGCAAGTCTCACTGTGTGAGAATGACATTCATAATGATTTTAAACATGAAGATGCTTATAATTAAGGATGCACCGATCCGATACTGAAGCTTTTAGACTGATCGTGTATCGGTCCGACGAGCCCGATCCAAATCCGATACTGTGCGTTAGTCATGTTCGTTACTGTCAAGCTCCAAAGATGACGTAAAAGTAGTTCATATGACTTGTATGTCATAGGCTAAATTTTCCTGATTTACTATATATATATATATATTATATACAGGGTTGGGGAGTAATGAAATACATTTAAAATACTAAATATAAGTAACTGAATTCCACTACAGTTACAATTTAAATAATTGGTATTTAGAATACAGATACATTCAAAAAGTATTTTGATTACTGAAGAGATTACTTTGCATTTTATTGTCATACATTTCATTATTTATACATATAAAATCCAAAGTGTATTTGAACAGCGGTGAAACACTTTCTTATGATGTGTGACATTCATACGAGCAGACAGAGAAGAAAGTTTGAAGTAAGTTTGGAGCAGAAGAAATAAAAATAAACCTTGTGTAAACTGTCATCTTTACGCTAATCTAAAATGCTTTTTCTAGCCATTTTACATGCACATGTTACCAGACACCATCATATTTATTATCAAGAAAATTCACATTAGATCCTAATTTTTTTTTTCTAGTAAGATCTTTGATATTAGGGCAAAAATCATATTCTTGATAATATTTTTGTATTGTTTTCCTGTAAAAATATCTAAAACAACATCAATTTGATTGATCTTGTTTTAGAAGCAACACTGCATAAGATATTTCTGTTTTTCAGAGAATGTATTTGTAACATGTATTTTGAGATTTTATTGTCAAAACAAGTGAAAATATCTACCAGTGCTGAAGATCCAAAGTATTTAGATTACATTACTGGCCTTGAGTAATCTAATGGAATACATTACAAATTACATTTTACAGCATGTAATCTGTAGTGGAATACATTTCAAAAGTAATCCTCCCAGCCCTGTATGTAGATGGATGGATATTGATACATTTCCTCTATATTTTAATTCTATATGTATATATAATTATTATTAATTTGTATTATTTTTTATTTTTTTTTGTGAAATGTGACCTGGACATTTTTTTTGTGAGATTCACCCAGTCAGATCCATTGCGAAACCATGATAATTGACATGAGATTGCAATAAAAAAAAGTTATTTAATTCTAGGAGTTACCTTTTAAACAAGCCCCAACACAACAAACCATTTGATGTCAATGTGCATCTCCCATAATTAAGGCAGAAAAATGAAATGTTCAATATTTAAAACAATCTATATTACAGAATTTTTATTTCTGAACTGAGTAACTGTAAATGGAAAACCAACAATTGCCTTTACCTTTCTTTACTGGCTTTATTTGAACTCGGCAACAGCTTAAAATGATAAAGATGACTTATTTACTGAATGGTCAATCACTGGTTAAACAGAAAGGACTGATCTCGTCATACTTGAATAACATTCATGTGATTTCCAAATGTCCCGCATTCAGCAGTCTTTCAGTGTCGCTACATTGAGCTGTGTGCTCTTCCCTGCACTTTAACTTCGACACAACGTCATTCAGAAAATGGTCTTTACTCTCTGTTCATATTCTTCAATTACCCTGTTTCTTTTTACCTAAAGACAGGAATGTATCGCACCTTGCCGTTTATTTTTGCCTTCCATTCTGATCTATTTGATTTGGTTGATTTTAAAATGATTTCATGTCTCTTTTAGGACCAAGTGTGTATTATGGAGGTGTGCTGAATTTCCCGACAGAGTATCAGAATAATGTTCATGTAATCGTTTGACCTTTAGAAAAGTCTCTGTTAGTCTGCACTTTACCTGTGGACTGTATTGTGCAATTCTTATTGTGTTCTGTGTCAAATGTTCCCGTTTTCTCCGATTTGTCCTGTACAAATGACCATATTTCATACAAATGGATCATCACAAATGCATGCTCAGTAGAGTTTCACATTTAAAGATGGAAATACAATCTTTCTGTTGTGTGCACAGAGCTGGAAAGATAAACTCGGAAGCCACCAAAAGTTACTTTTCCCAAAGTTTTCCATTATTCATGTTGTGCATTTGTTACATAGAATAATGATTCTGTCCCAGCGGAACAGTTACAGGAAGCCTTGCATCATATGTTTGTTTCTTTGACATTATTCTGGGCTTGTGATGCTGGTGCAGACCCGTGATAATGTTTCGTGTTTTATATTAAAGAACAAACCTATTTTAACATGCTTGAGTTTTAAAGATGTATATTCTGATATTCAAATATGAAAATAACAACATGCTTTTGAGACGATGGCTGTTTGTTAGACTGACAGAGATTTTCTAACACCAGTATTTTTGATTCTGGTCATTTCTATTGGCTGTTATTAGACAGGATGTTTTATTTGTTGCTGTGGTGATTTTTTAGAATAATGTATATTGGAAATATTTTTTCCCCCAGTGCACCAAGTAACCATGTATACAGAACATAAACAGTATTTTTCTATCAAACCCATAACCACTAATGTTTTTATTCTGCTATCACATTATTTAAAAAATATATTTTTAAGAAGTATTCTATTGTGATGTTATATGTGAAGAACAAGTGTGTGTGTGTGTGTGTGTGTGTGTGTGTGTGTGTGTGTATGTATATATGTATATATATATAATTTTGTATTTTTTTTTTTTTGTTGTAAATAAATGTCTTAAAGGCTGAAATCAGATTTCTTTTATTAACATACTGGCTTTAGTCCCATCATCTTTACTGGCAGTTAACAGTAGAGGCACCACAATGAAAAATTGTAAATAATTTATCAAATAAATTGCAATAAACTACAATAAAATAATGACTTTTTTAAATTTGACTCATTTCCACGATTCCATGTTCTATATTCTTTTTTTCTCCATTGGCACCTCTTAGTAATTTACCATGGTAATCATATTTTGTGCCAGCATATGCTGTATATTGTCACGACAATTATTATAACGACAATAAAACTGGTACATCAGCACCACTATCATCAAAAATAACAATTCCATAGTCATTTATTTTTGATTTTATAGTAACGAGAACTTTTAAAGGTGGTATTTTGTTACGTTATCAATGAAACTTTCAGTAAGGGACGTAATCAGAAAGATTGATTTTCACCGGTGGGTATAAATATACAAACCTTTTTTTTTTTTTTTAAATGTCAGTGCATTTGTTTTGTCTACTTATAAAGTTATGTCACCTGTCTGTTCTAATAATAAAGACATTTATTATGAATTCTCAATTTTCTATTCAGTCATTTTGATTTAGTGCATGAGAATGAAAAAGGAATACTCAAGACATATTTTGTGGTCAATAAATACAAAATGTATTATGTTATTTAAAAACAGGCACACATCAACTACTTCAGGTGTACACATACCACAAAATAACACCTAAAATAGGCCAAAAATGGTCAAACATTTTTACAAAAGTAATTAACAATAAAACACATTTACATTAATATAATTAACAAGAGATCTTAAACATCTCAAAATAGAAAATACAGCTGAAGACTGCACATAATAAACTAATATATATATATATATATATTTGTAATTTTGTGTAAATATGTAAAATGTAAATGTGTAAATCTTAAAAATAGGCTGAAAGATTGTTTTTGTGAAAATGAATATTAAGTACATATTTCTTTACATAATTACATATTTTGAATTGTATTACAAATGATTAAATGTGAGTGAAACATTATATTCATATTCATACATATATTCAATTATACATAATAGACAATGATATTTGTAATAAATACATCAATTATTATCATGAATTTAAGACATTAAACAGACTGAATGATTAAAATGTGCATTTCTCAGTAAGAGATTAAAAATATAATTCATTAGAATTTATAAGAAGATGTATCTCAAAACAGGAATTAAAGCTTGAGATTGTACCTAATATATAAATCCAGTTCTGATCTTTCGTCAAATGCACTTCAGGCCACAGCATCAGTGTTTTTATCGTTTGGACATCTGATCAGAGAGCCAATCCAGTCCTTCATATAAACCTGATCCTTGAACCGCACACGTCGCCTGAACATACCACTGAGAGACACAGAGCGACAAGAGTTACCTCAGACCTTACATGATATCCCATCTCACTCATTAACTGCATTTACATGTGAATAATAAACTGTGACTCACCTGTCTTGATTTGAGTGCATGTAAACCCAGTTTCTCTGTCAGCTCAGAGACTGGCATGGCTTTGGGTAAATCCTGCTTGTTAGCAAGAACTAACACAACTGTATCTCTCATCTCGTCCTCCTGCAGCTGAAAACAGTTCAAATGGATTTAGAGATGCTTTCAGAGCATTTGTTGTAGAAAACATATCTCTATTGAAAGCAATATAAGGGATCATATCAGACTTACCATCATATTGAGTTCTTCTGCTGCTGTTTCAATCCTGTCTCGATCACTGCTGTCCACCACAAAGATCAGACCCTGAAATACACAATGAAAAACATTCACTAAATAACATTTATTTGCCAATAAAACCACATTTGTGTGTGGAAAATCAAACTGACTCTGATGCAATGGATGTAACGTAAGTAGCGAATGATAAACTCGTGGCAGTTACCCTGGTGTTCTGATAGTAGTGCTTCCAAAGGGCTCTAATTTTGGTTTGGCCACCGACATCCCAAACAGTGAAAGAGATGTTTTTATACTCAATGGTCTCAACATTAAAACCTGAAGAGGATATAGACGACAAGATTAGTCATTTAATAAGCATTGAGGACCAGTACATATTAAATGCAGTTCTGAACCGGAATAATCTAATAATAAAGTACATAATAACAATTAAGTATATTATATTTATAAACTATATTATATTACATAATTAAATACAATTAATTATAAACTTAATAACAGAATTCATTAAACTAGCATTGATTTATTTAGTTCTGGTTCAGCTGTAGCTTGTTTGTTGTTGTAAATATCTTGTTTGTTGTTGTAAATATCTTGTTTATTGTTGTAAATATCTTGTTTGTTGTTGTAAATATCTTGTTTGTTGTTGTAAATATCTTGTTTGTTGTTGTAAATATCTTGTTTGTTGTTGTAAATATCTTGTGTGTTGTTGTAAATATCTTGTTTGTTGTTGTAAATATCTTGTTTGTTGTTGTAAATATCTTGTGTGTTGTTGTAAATATCTTGTTTGTTGTTGTAAATATCTTGTGTGTTGTTGTAAATATCTTGTTTATTGTTGTAAATATCTTGTTTGCTGTTGTAAATATGTTGTTTTCTTACCAATAGTTGGAATTGTTGTGACGACTTCCCCCAGTTTGAGTTTGTAGAGGACTGTGGTCTTCCCTGCTGCATCCAGACCAACTTGGAGAAGAAAGATTTACACTTATTTCACAATGGACAACAACATGAGGGTGAATAATCATTTTAAACATTATTCAGACAGCAAAAATAAATAAATAATAATGAATTGAACTCTGAAGTGAAGAGAAGAAATACATTGTCTTACCCATCAACAGTCTCATCGGCGTTGTACCATAGAGACGCGACAGCAGTTTAGAAAAGTAGATGCCCATATTTACCAAATATTGAGAGGAAAAATCTTGATGGTCAGAAGTGATCGCTGAGATTTGTTATGAGAAGTGTGTGTGTGCGTGTGTGTGTGTGTGTTTATATAGAGTCTCATCAGCGCACTTTCGGTTTGACTGACAGCTCAACACCGCCACACACACACGGGACGCGCTCACTTTCCCCGGCAGCAAATCCAACGCGTTCAAAATGACGTCACATACCTTACGTAACATTTACCTGCAGATTGCGTAACGGGGCGGGGCAATATATGGGGCGCGGCTACACGTGTCGTTCCGCCCATAACTTACACTCATTGGCTCGGTCATCTTTCATAGATGCACATGATAGGAAATTAGTTTTAAATGAGTTCAGCCAGATAATTTGAGAAGGGTGTAGCTGCATGCAGAGCTCCAAAAAGTGGCGGGAGCTCCAAATCGCCAGCAAAGATACAGGGAGCCCCTTACCTATCCCTTAGATTTAGAGTTTAAAAAGGACTTATTGATCTGTTTCTCACTCACACCTATCATATCACTTCTGAAAACATATATTTAATCACTGGAGTCACATGGATTACTTGTATGCTGCCTTTATGTGCTTTTTGGAGCTTCAAAGTTCTGGTCACCATTCACTTGCATTGTATGGACCAACAGAGCTGAAATATTCTTCTAAAATATTTGTGTTCTGCTGATGATAAAAAGTCATACTCATCTGGGATGGCATGAGGGTGAAAAAAGATGAGAGAATTTTCATTTTTGGCTGAACTGTCCCCTTTGTGCTGCACCTCATGCACGTGTCATAAGAAATGTAGGACTGAGACTGATGAACTGATGTGTTGATGTGTCGGCTGTCATTCAAATATAAAAATCAGAAAGCTTTCATTGTAACACATGGTTAGAGAAATTAATCCTGAATAAATTATAACTAAAACATATGTTAATTTTGTAATATCACCATAGAGAGGAAATGAAAAAAGTGTATAAGTATTGTTGTCAAATAAACATTTTTAATATATATTCAAGACACACAATTGTTATTGCATTAATTCTGATGCAAATGCTCCCGACACATGATTTATGAAAACCAACAGCACCATCTACTGTACATCAACTGCAAATTACACTCAATCCTTCCAACTGAAATATTGTGAACAAGTTGACACAATAAAATGGCCTAAAATGTAGAAATAATAGCGTATATACTGTATAATTAATATAGTATGTAATTGGTAGAATTATGGGTATGTATATATATATATATATATGTGTGTGTGTGTGTGCGTGCGTGTGCGCGTGTTATTGTGTGTGTGTGTGTGTGTGTGTGTGCGTGTGTGTGCGTGTGAGTGATTGTGTGTGTGTGTGTGTGTGTGTTATTTTGTGTGTGTGCGTGTGCGTGCGTGTGCGCGTGTTATTGTGTGTGTGTGTGTGTGATTGTGTGTGTGTGTGTGTGTGTGATTGTGTGTGTGTGATTGTGCGTGTGTGTGATTGTGTGTGTGTGTGTGTGTGTGTGTGTGTGTGTGTGTGTGCGTGTGTGTGTGTGTGTGATTGTGTGTGTGTGTGTGTGTGTTGTGTGTGATTGTGTGTGTGTGTGTGTGTGTGTGTGTGTGATTGTGTGTGTGTGATTGTGATTGTGTGTGTGTGTGTGTGTGTGTGTGTGTGTGTGTGTGTGTGAAACACTTGACAAGGCGCGCTGCTCATATATTGTAGAACATATTTATTCTAGTAATACATCGATAATACATTATTATATGTGATTCTAATCGGACAAGTAATGCGTAATAATGTTACGTAAGGTATGTGACGTCATTTTGAACGCGTTGGATTTGCTGCCGGGGAAAGTGAGCGCGTCCCGTGTGTGTGTGGCGGTGTTGAGCTGTCAGTCAAACCGAAAGTGCGCTGATGAGACTCTATATAAACACACACACACACACGCACACACACACTTCTCATAACAAATCTGAGCGATTATCTTTGAATATTTAGCTTGAATACAGCTTTTTAAATATGGGCAACTTCTTCGCTATTTTCTCTCGTCTCTTTGAGAAAAAGGAGATGAGATTGCTGATGGGTGAGTAAAAGCTTGTTTTATTTGTGTCTTATTTTCTAAACTCAAGAGTTGAAAAAGCATTGCTGTTTTTCTGTTGTATAGTCTCTCTAATTTCGATGGCTGTAATTAATACAGATATTAATATAGTATTATATTGTCCCATTGATATTATTTAGAGTTTTATTGCTTATTGTTGACTTATTTTTAAGGGAATAGCCTACAGTAGCCCATATAATGCTTATTTTGTCAAATGTGAGAAAACATTGGAAAGTTTCCAATAATGAATGTTGCACAGCTCCATTGTGAAATAAGTGTAAATCTTTCTTCTCCAAGTTGGTCTGGATGCAGCAGGGAAGACCACAGTCCTCTACAAACTCAAACTGGGGGAAGTCGTCACAACAATTCCAACTATTGGTAAGAAAATTCCAGTCAAAGCACATAGAGCCTTCACAGTTTAGCAATGAAAGTTGAATTATTTATGTTTACTGCATCATATGGGCTGATTGAATTGCCATATTTGATCACTAACTGAACCGTGTGGTCAATATCCTCTTCAGGTTTTAATGTTGAGACTGTGGAGTATAAAAACATCTCTTTCACTGTTTGGGATGTCGGTGGTCAGAACGTTATCAGAGGACTCTGGAGACACTACTATCACAACACCAATGTAATAAGAGTTTGTCTGTGTCATAACACGACTTTCAGTGGAATATCATGTATGCAGAATTAGCTTTAAAATGTCACATTTATGGAGTAAACGTTGTGTTTGTGTATTTCAGGGTCTGATCTTTGTGGTGGACAGCAGTGATCGAGACAGGATTGAAACAGCAGCAGAAGAACTCAATATGATGGTAAGTCTGATATGATCCCTTATATTGCTTTCAATAGAGATATGTTTTCTACAACAAATGCTCTGAAAGCATCTCTAAATCCATTTGAACTGTTTTCAGCTGCAGGAGGACGAGATGAGAGATACAGTTGTGTTAGTTCTTGCTAACAAGCAGGATTTACCCAAAGCCATGCCAGTCTCTGAGCTGACAGAGAAACTGGGTTTACATGCACTCAAATCAAGACAGGTGAGTCACAGTTTATTATTCACATGTAAATGCAGTTAATGAGTGAGATGGGATATCATGTAAGGTCTGAGGTAACTCTTGTCGCTCTGTGTCTCTCAGTGGTATGTTCAGGCGACGTGTGCGGTTCAAGGATCAGGTTTATATGAAGGACTGGATTGGCTCTCTGATCAGATGTCCAAACGATAAAAACACTGATGCTGTGGCCTGAAGTGCATGAGATCAAACTGAACATATATTTTACGCACTTCTACTCTACTGTGTACTATTATATTCTACTGAATGAAGTGTATTGTTAATTTAAGACCATATGTTGTATATATCATGTCTGTTTTAGTATGTGGATTTTGCAAGGGTTGATGTCTGCCTGGAATATTTATCTGTGCCTTTCAAATACCTGTAAATATTTATTTACAAATCAAATTATGGCTTGTTGCATTCCTAAATGTCATTTACTAAACAATAATTACAAATTAGAAATCTGAAAATGACTGAAATTAAAACAGTGTAGAGTAAATGAAAACAGAGAAAATTCTTCCTTAAATCATGTAAGATCACGTTACAAACAACATATAACCTGGAGTGTGGATAAATTAGTCCAAAATTGTTTCCAAAACAAATGACTAATTGATTTACTAAAATCACAATCAAGTTTCTTCACTGACTTTGTGGAAAAAGTAATTATATTACAAATGACTTAACCTTTAATTACTTTCTAAAACAGTTTTCACAGAAACGTTTGTTTTTCCGCTCCACGAATAATGTCTGTTTCCTTCTTGTTCACTGTCGCCCGTCAGCTGTCACAGAAACACAAACAGATGAACATATGAAGAAAATTCATGTTTTCTACATTAATAGTATTTTAGAAATACATGTAACCAAGATAATATACATATAAGTAATTCACTTGCTTGAAATCCAGTAACTGTATCCTAATTAAAAGAATTTACAATGTAATATGTTTACTACTTTCACAGTAACTAATTCCTTTGGAATACACCCAACACTGATAACTCATATAACAAGTGAAACAAAAAATAAATGTTATAGATAGATGGATGGATGGATGGATGGATGGATGGATAGATAGATAGATGATGGATGGCTGGATGGATAGATAGATAGATAGATAGATAGAGGATGGATGGATGGATGGATGGATAGATAAATAGATAGATAGATAGATAGATAGAGGATGGATGGATGGATGGATGGATGGATGGATGGATAGATAGATAGATAGATAGATAGATAGATAGATAGATAGATAGATAGATAGATAGATAGAGGATGGATGGATGGATGGATGGATGGATAGATAGATAGATAGATGAAAATTCTCTCATCGTTTACTTTCTTTCTTCTGCAGAATGCAAAAAGCACATAAAGGCAGCATATAAACAATAAATCTCCACTTTTACTTTCACTTCCACATTCCACTTCTTGTTTTGTTTATTTTCAATCCGCATTCTTTGTGCATATCACCACCTATTGGTGCTGGTCTCAGGTGTAGATTAATAGTAAAAAAGGCTTTTTGGCGCTTCAAAGTTCTGGTCACCATTCACTTGCATTGTATGGACCTACAGAGCTGAAATATCTTCTAAAAATCTTAAGTTGTGTTCTGCAGAAGAAAGAAAGTCGTACACATCTGGGATGGCATGAGGGTGAATAAATGATGAGAGAATTTTAATTTCTGGGTGAACTGTCCCTTTTGATCCGAAAGTATTACAGTTAGTGATTTAGACGTGTGTTATTCTTTGCATTCTTGATACGTTTGAAGAGACTGAAATTTATGATTTTTTAAAAAAATTTTTTTTAACAGAATATTTAATATTTAGTTGAAGAATAAAAAGTTATTGTGTGTGAAGTATTTGGGCTCTTCGCGGTCTCTCGTGATGTGGCACCTGTGACGTCATTGTGTCCGCTTTGGAGCCGAATGTGACGTAGTAGAGGAACAGATGCGTGCCGCACATAAACACACAATCACCGGACATAGATGAAGAGTGAAAGAAAACAGAAGGAAGAGTGTTTGTAACTCATCTGACCATCGCGTTCAGATCAGTTCTGAAGAACTGAAAGCTGCTGTCTCTGCTAGTTATATATATTTTAAAATCTTTCCTGTTTTTGAGTTGTTTTAACATGGGTCTGACCATTTCAGGCGCCTTCTCACGTATTTTTGGGAAAAAGCAGATGCGAATTCTCATGGGTGGGTTAGAAACTGCTCATTTATGTGAACTAGCTTTGATAAATGACTTTAATTATAGTCGAAAATAATTTTAATTAAAGGTTGTTTTTAAAGCTGTTTGTTTATAATGCATATTTAAATGGAAAAGACTGGAGTTTGTCTACATTCATTGGAGTTTCCAAGAGAATATGAGAGTTTTCAATCAGTTTCCCAAGATATCTAATTTAATGTGATACATTTTTATAGTTGGTCTGGATGCAGCTGGGAAAACCACAATCTTGTACAAACTCAAACTGGGAGAAATAGTCACAACAATTCCAACTATTGGTAAGTCAGATATAAGATGAAATGCTATACACGTCTGTTTTATCGAAACTAATGACCCATTTGACATTTTAGTTAAAGGAGTTAAGGCTAAAAATAATGTTACATGAGGCGTCTCCTTAGAATTGAATCTTACATATGTATAGATTATACCAGGGATATAGGATGAATTTTATGAGAAATATATCACAATTGACCCCAAAATCTATAGATGAACATAGCTTAATTTTCTAAATGCAGAACATAATTGTAATATTTCAGTCTTTTGATTTTGGGGTGAAATATGACCCCACGGTTTTGTGAGATTTGACCAGATAACTTCAATTCATCATCTTAGCATCTCTCCTGAAGCATAACGCAGCAGAACCTGTGTGTATTTTCAGGGTTTAACGTCGAGACGGTCGAGTACAAGAACATTTGCTTCACCGTGTGGGATGTGGGTGGTCAGGATAAGATCAGGCCGCTCTGGAGACACTACTTCCAGAATACGCAGGTAAACAGACACTTGGCTTCGCTCACATCACACCAGGACGTTACCTCGCACACTATTACGAACAATATAGTCACAGCGTTCCAGCCCATGGTCTCACCACTGGTGTGGACTGTGCTCGTTCCTCCATGGCGTTCCCGATTGAGTTTGTTCGTCCAGCCTTGTGAGCCGACTGCCGAGACAACACATGCGGTTATGTAGTTGTATTTTGCCTGCGTGCCATCGGTGTGCATTGTATGAGGATATTGGTGTTAATATTCTGATTATATTGAGCTGGGCACTGCCTTGATTTAAAGAACTAAACAGTTTCTCTTCATTTCTCATACTTCTCTTTTTCTTTTTGCACCATGTTTGTGCATCATTATTTAGGGCACTATGGAATATCTTATGTGTACTTTCTCATGAAGGTTGGAGAAATTAAGGCCAGTGAGACACAAAAAAGTGACCCAAAATAAGAAACACGAGTTTGTCTGGACTCTTAAACAACCCTGTGAATTGTGTAATCATTGTAATACATTGTTTTTGGTTTTTTGAGAGTTCTTGAAAGGCTGTGTTGGTTCGGGATTGTTATAAGCCTCAAATCTGAAGTTTGAAATTCTACTTTTCATTCAGGCTGAATGACTCAACCGGCGCTATTCAAACATAATATTTGCATACTGAATTTGGATTGGTCTTGTCTTCCTTGCTCATGCACAGAATTTACTCTGCAAAGTGTTTATTCTCGAGCACAACGGACAGTGTTTTGCAGTGTTTTACGGCAGCATTTTTATTGATGTCTTTATGTATTTGATTGTGATATTTTATGGCTGCAGAATTTGTCTTTCCCTTGAGGGTGCAGGTGCATGGTTTTTCCTGAACTGAACTTCAGAATGTTTCTTCAGGGTCTGGTTTTTGTTGTGGACAGTAACGATCATGAGCGAGTGCAGGAAGCTGCTGAAGAGCTTCAGAAGATGGTGAGGAAATGCACACACCCTTTTGAGATGTAAAACCACTGAAAAAAACACATTCACACTCAACATAACAACAAACTTAACCGCTTTCTGTTTTACTCTCTGGGTTCCTCTACTGTATCAGTACAAGTTAAAAAAAAAAACTTATGTTGCTAAAGACAATATGACATCAAAATTGACTAATCTTATTGTGAATGATTCATCAAAAGAAACAAAATTGTTGAAGTAGCCACATGGACAGGCATAAATATTGTAATATTAACCAATAATATCATAACCTAACGTTTCAAGATCCAATTAAATTCAGAAAGTAAAACAAAGGCCCGCCTTCCGTTATTTCCCGCTGAATATTCTGATTTCTCTCAGATGAATGTCACATTAAGGATTTAAAATGTGTTGCAAGTACGGTTTCTTGGTGTCTTTAAGTATTTACATTATGGGCCCTGTTTTAAGGGCTCAGCATAATGTTTTAAATCATACAGTACGTGCAGACAGTGGGCATGGCCGTGATGTTTTGGTATTTTTGTCTAGGCGCAAGTGGGCTTGGCCAAAATACGCATGCAAAGCACTAATGGGCTGGGTCACATGCAATTTAATTCTGAGGTTCTTCTCCAGTTATTGCAGCATCTGCGTCCTATTATATAGTCCATGTCCTGTCAAGCACCAGCGATATAAAGAAAGACAGCACACTCAAATGAATTAGGTACTGATAATTGACTGTATGCAATTAGATGGAATAATAAGTGTTTTTTTTTTTATTAAATCTGATTCTCCTTGTCATTCATGCACAACTCACCACACGCCCCACCGAGAGGGAGAACCATTTTATAGCAACCACAAGGAGGTAACCCCATGTGACTCTACCCTCCCTAGCAACCGTGCCAATTTGGTTGCTAAGGAGACCTGACTGGAGTCACTCAGCACACCCTGAATACATACTCACGACTCCAGGTGCGATAGTCAGCGTCAATACTCGCTGAGATACCCAGGCCCCAAAATGAAAATATATTTAAAATAACGAAGTGGTCAAAAAATCGTTTATACCCAAATTCAAACATTTTATCCTCTCCAACTTCATCCACCGGCCTCTTTTGCGGTGACTTAAAAATCACTCTTTTTCAACAAATGAAAAAACTATTAATACAAATTAGATCATAAATACAATTGAAAATATGAACACAATGATAAGAATAACTGAAAAATAAACCATGACCACTAGAAAGTTTGACACAAATCTAATAAATTGTTGTTTTATGAGACGGCTGCAACTCTGATCATCGGGGACATAAGTTGATGTTCCACTATATTTTTAGAGTTGAACTTTATTACTGCTGGTTGAATCTCTGAATTTTCTCTAAACTGAATTTAGACTTTGTGCTGAAAACAGACATGCTTCTGAATAGCGCGCATACACCCACAGATAGCGTGCACACGCCCAAAGATAGCGTATACACCCACAGATAGCGCGCATACACCCACAGATAGCGCGCATACACCCACAGATAGCGTGCACACGCCCAAAGATAGCGTATACACCCACAGATAGCGCACATACACCCACAGATAGCGCGCATACACCCACAGATAGCACGCATACACCCACAGATAGCGTGCACATGCCCAAAGATAGCGTATACACCCACAGATAGCACGCATACACCCACAGATAGCGCATATACACCCACAGATAGCGCGCATACACCCACAGATAGCACGCATACACCCACAGATAGCGCGCATACACCCACAGATAGCGTGCATACACCCACAGATAGCGCATACACCCACAGATAGCGCATACACCAACAGATAGCGTGCATACACCCACAGATAGCGTGCATACTCCCACAGATAGCGTGCATACTCCCACAGATAGCGTGCATACACCAACAGATAGCGTGCATACTCCCACAGATAGCGTGCATACTCCCACAGATAGCGTGCATACACCAACAGATAGCGTGCATACTCCCACAGATAGCGTGCATACTCCCACAGATAGTGCATGCACCCACAGATAGCGCATGCACCCACAGATAGTGCGCATACTCCCACAGATAGCGCATGCACCCACAGATAGCGTGCATACTCCCACAGATAGCGCATGCACCCACAGATAGCGCATGCACCCACAGATAGCGCGCATACTCCCACAGATAGCGCATGCACCCACAGATAGCGTGCATACTCCCACAGATAGCGCATGCACCCACAGATAGCGCATGCACCCACAGATAGCGCAAACACCCACAAATAGCGCGCATACACCCACAGATAGCGCATACACCCACAGATAGCGCAAACACCCACAGATAGCGCATACACCCACAGATAGCACGCATACACCCACAGATAGCGCATGCACCCACAGATAGCGCATACACCCACAGATAGCGCATACACCCACAGATAGCGCATACACCCACAGATAGCGCGTATACACCCACATATAGTGCGCATACACCCACAGATAGCGTGCACACACCCACAGATAGCGTGGACATGCCCAAAGATAGTGTATAAACCCACAGATAGCGCGCATACACCCACATATAGCACGCATACACCCACAGATAGCACGCATACACCCACAGATAGCACGCATACACCCACATATAGCGCGCATACACCCACAGATAGCACGCATACACCCACAGATAGCACGCATACACCCACAGATAGCGCATACACCCACAGATAGCGCAAACACCCACAGATAGCGCATACACCCACAGATAGCACGCATACACCCACAGATAGCGCATGCACCCACAGATAGCGCATACACCCACAGATAGCGCATACACCCACAGATAGCACGCATACACCCACAGATAGCGCATACACCCACAGATAGCGCGTATACACCCACATATAGTGCGCATACACCCACAGATAGCGTGCACACACCCACAGATAGCGTGGACATGCCCAAAGATAGTGTATAAACCCACAGATAGCGCGCATACACCCACATATAGCACGCATACACCCACATATAGCGCGCATACACCCACAGATAGCACGCATACACCCACAGATAGCACGCATACACCCACAGATAGCACGCATACACCCACAGATAGCGCGCATACACCCACAGATAGCACGCATACACCCACAGATAGCACGCATACTCCCACAGATAGCACGCATACACCCACAGATAGCACGCATATACCCACAGATAGCGCGCATATACCCACAGATAGCACGCATACACCCACAGATAGCGCGCATACACCCACAGATAGCACGCATACACCCACAGATAGCGTGCATACACCCACAGATAGCACGCATACACCCACAGATAGCACACATACACCCACAGATAGCGCATGCACCCACAGATAGCACGCATATACCCACAGATAGCACACATACACCCACAGATAGCACGCATATACCCACAGATAGCACGCATATACCCACAGATAGCGTGCATACACCCACAGATAGCACGCATACACCCACAGATAGCACACATACACCCACAGATAGCGCATGCACCCACAGATAGCGCGCATACACCCACAGATAGCACACATACACCCACAGATAGCACGCATATACCCACAGATAGCACGCATACACCCACAGATAGCACACATACACCCACAGATAGCACGCATACACCCACAGATAGCACGCATATACCCACAGATAGCACGCATACACCCACAGATAGCACGCATATACCCACAGATAGCACGCATATACCCACAGATAGCACGCATATACCCACAGATAGCACGCATACACCCACAGATAGCACACATACACCCACAGATAGCACGCATATACCCACAGATAGCACACATACACCCACATATAGCACGCATACACCCACAGATAGCACACATACACCCACAGATAGCACGCATATACCCACAGATAGCACGCATACACCCACAGATAGCACGCATACACCCACAGATAGCACGCATACACCCACAGATAGCACGCATATACCCACAGATAGCACACATACACCCACAGATAGCACGCATATACCCACAGATAGCACGCATATACCCACAGATAGCGTGCATACACCCACAGATAGCACGCATACACCCACAGATAGCACACATACACCCACAGATAGCGCATGCACCCACAGATAGCGCGCATACACCCACAGATAGCACACATACACCCACAGATAGCACGCATATACCCACAGATAGCACGCATATACCCACAGATAGCGCGCATACACCCACAGATAGCACGCATACACCCACAGATAGCACACATACACCCACAGATAGCGCATGCACCCACAGATAGCGCGCATACACCCACAGATAGCACACATACACCCACAGATAGCACGCATACACCCACAGATAGCACGCATACACCCACAGATAGCGCATACTCCCACAGATAGCGCAGACACTCCACCCACGGTCACTTGTGCTTTATGCTGGGACGTTTTCTCACGAAAATGTATTAGACGTAGCACACTGTGGTTGCGTGCATCACTGTGCTTTGTGCACTCACTAAAAATAGAGCCCTGTATGTAGATGCATTGAGGTTTTTTTATCATTTAAGTCCAGTAGAATCACATGTGTTCTCTTTGAGCTTATGTCTAATACTTATCGAGTAGTTCAATAATGTTTTTAAACATTAATGCTCTACACTTTCCCTTCACTGAACTCACATGTAATTTTTTACTTTTATTTATAGATTTATTTTACTTGCACCTGCATCTACCCACATGGATTTGTGGGTAAGTGTGATGTGTTTAACTGCGGTCTCATTTTGTCGTAACTGCCTGCTAATTTTGCCCTTTAATAGCTTCAAGAAGATGAACTGAGAGACGCTGTTTTGCTGGTGTTTGCAAACAAACAGGACCTGCCGAATGCCATGCCCATCAGTGAGATGACAGAAAAACTGGACCTGCAAACACTCAGGAGTCGAACTGTGAGTGTTTGTCAGAATACAGGTTTATGCACCCCATAGTAAAAAAACTTTTTTTAATCTAGTACATTGACTAGTGACTGTGGACGGCCTGTTTCAGTCCAGCTGAAATGACCATGATCCTGCAGAGCAGTATTGAGGATGTAACACTAATAGAATATGGAGTATATTTGAATGGAATGACTGTATAAAAGTACAACAATTATATTAAAAGCAAATTTAGTTTGAAATGAAAATGAAAATAAGACTTTAACAGTATATATTTATCATATCGGTTTTTAAATGTAAATATATATCTGATTTTGTGTATATGTGTGTGTGTGTGTGTGTGTGTGTGTATATATGTATTAATCCAATGAATGTTTAGAATTAACAGTATACATGCACGTTTGTACGATTCACCATACAATCATTCAAATGCATGATGTTTCTCTCCTTTGTGAAGTGTGATCTTTATTCTCTGTTCATCAGTGGTATGTCCAGGCGACCTGTGCGACTCAAGGGACGGGTTTATACGAGGGATTAGACTGGCTTTCCGAGCGGCTCTCCAAACGCTAAACTGCATAACATGGATGCATATATTTCCAAAGGACATGATTTGATACAATGATGATGATGTCACAGAAGCTGTTTGTGTATCAATTTCAATTGATTGTTACCAAAAATTCACCTGATGATGTTCATCTTTGGCAGTGCAGCTTCACGTTTTGCTCCTTTGTAATTCTTTGGACCTTAGCATCACTGGGATTCTTTTCTCCCAAGATTCATTCCACTTTATTTGTGTAAGGCACACACCGATCAGCCACAACATTAAAACCAACTGCTTAATGGGTAGGTCCCCCTTGTGCCACCAAAACAGCACCAAACCACATTCAGAACAGCATTCAGAGATAATATCCTTTTCACCACAAGTGTTCAGAGCGGTTATCTGAGTTACTGAAGACTTTGTCAGTTTGAACCAGTCTGACCATTCTGTGTTGACCTCATCAACAAGTGTTTCAGTCTGCAGGACTGTCACTCACTGGATGATTTTTGGTTTTGGCTCCATTCAGAGTAAATTTTAGAGACTGTTGAGTGTGTGTGCCAGACGGGCTGGTTTGAGTATTTCTGGGATTTTCACACTCAACAGTCTCTAAAATTTACTCTGAATGGAGCCAAAACCAAAAATCATCCAGTGAGGGGCAGTTCTGCGGACTGAAACACTTGTTGATCAACAGAAAATGGCCAGACTGGTTTAAACTGACAAAGTCTATGGTAACTTGATGCACATCAATACGCTGCTACGTTGAACAACCAATGAACAGCTTATTAAATGAACCCCAACAACACAAAGAAAGATGTTTATTCTCCGCTTTTGATGTAAAAATTTGAACAGTCATGCTCAAGAACCCCAGTAAAGGTGTTTACATACCCCACGAAATCAGTGTAATGGGCAAAAATGTACATGTTCCAACCGGTTTATCAATAAACTGTCTATGACCTCAACAAACAGTTTTAAGGTGTTTTCAAGATCACACACATTTTTGGCTTAATCTTAATCGGTAAAAGATTGTGACCGTAAACGCACCCAGTGTTGTCACCTGTTATTGTTCTGGGAAAATGAAATATTTCATTATTTGGGTACTTCCTGCTGTACAGTTTCATGTCCCTATTTAATATCTTAATATATTGAATAAAATATTAAACTCACAGTTTGTAAAGATGTCAATGATTTTAGTTCTCTTTGATAGCAAAAGTCACATTTAAGTGATCATGGGGTGAATTTTAAATAATTTAATGACTTTGGTTTGAGAAGATCTTGCCATGTTCATTTTGTCCCGAGGTGCACTTATAAACCTACTTCATAAAAGAGAAAATTGACTATTTATCAAGTGTGGGGGTGGGGGGGGGGTTGCCTTTATTTAATGGAAAATTAAAAAGAAAATCGTTTTGATCCCATCAAGTTTTGTTGGGAATATTTTTTCACTGGCAGTCAATTGATGGGTTCTCTCCATGTGTCCTAAATACCCCTTTCCATCCTGTTAGTCTTGTCTTTAATCCCTTTAAATAACAAAACTCTGGGGTAAAACTTTCTATGAACCCCATACTTATAATGCGTCGCAAAGTCATTATAAATGTATTATACAGCATTCATAATGTCTCATATACACCTTATAATAATTGAGAACTTTTCATTAATGACTCAGTTATAAGTACAGTTATAATCCATTATACTACTACAATTATGTATAATTAGTATAAGTGATGCCATGCAAAATCAGTGTAGATGTAAACAGTCATGAGGCTTCATGATAATATCCCATTTGAAATGGTCATTGCCTGCTTTCCTTTCCTGTGCGTTCCTTATTTGTTCACTTGTACAGTATCTAACTTCCATTTTACAAACTTGACTTGTAATGTCTTTTGGATGTTTATAAGAAGACATTGCTTTTGTTGCTTAAAGCATACCCAATATATTGAATAAAAGTATATATATAATACATTAAAACTTCTGCAGGTAAATATGGATGTTGGATGTTGATTGTGTTACAACACATTAGTGTCTAAGGTGGTTGTGTAAATCTTAAAATTACATTTTTGAGTGAAAATGTTTTTAAAAAAATGTTTTAACCTCTACAAAATGAGTACATATAAAATTAAAACCAATTTTGTTCTTCTTTTTTATTAAAAACAAAGCACAACAAATAAAACCACTTTTAATATTTTGTCCTACAGGTATTTTTGCGTTGTGGTAATGAGAATCTAGATCCATTTGACAGAAAACGTCAATAGAAATGTGGATATATTTCACATACAAGTCTTTATAATAGTGTTACTATGATTTCAGACCTCCCTTAGTGTGTAACAACAACAACAACAACAATAAAAGTTCTTGTGTAACCCGAATGTAACGTGAGTTTTTTCGTACATAGAAATTAGAGGTAGACCAGTATATCGGTTTTACCGATTAATCTGTGCCGATAGTTGCTTTTTGAAACTATCGGTTATCATTAAAAATATATACTGAGAGTTGTCAATAGCTTATTTTTGTTTTCTGTATTCCTTCAAGTTCCTCTGTGGCAGGCACCAGAGGATTATCTAATGTTGATTAGATAATCAAGTGTTCTGAATTGAAGCCAGGGAGCAAGTAAAGAGAAAATCTGACTATATAAAAGCAAGCCTGTCATCACGTATATCATGTCACCAACTTCATATCTTATAAATGATAATAAACCTTATTCCTTATTAAACCTCATCTGGTGATTTACACTATATAATGTATACAAAACCCTTCATGTGGTGAATGTATAGGCTATAAAAAGCTTAACTAGAGCTCAACTATACTAAACTATAGGGAATTGTAAAAGAAAAACATCTCCATAATTTCAAAATAAGAGTCACCAGTGTGTTACAGGCTTGTTTATAGTTCAAAGTCCCACGTCATGCACCAAATCTTAATTTTATTTTTCGATTATTATTGGGATTTTGGTTATACAATAAACTGCATCTGGGATTTTATTCCTTTTGTACTCTTCTGTGCTCAACATAGTAAGGATAGGCTAAGAATTTGTTTAACATTCTATCAGTCGATTTTATAAAGATAAAATTGACTGAGCTCCAAAAAAGGGGCGGGAGCTCAAAATCACCAGCAAAGATACAGGGAGCAGCTTACCAACCCATTTCCCTAACCCTAACCATCAGTGGAGGTGTCGCCCCCTTTTGGAGTATCTCCGCCCACTTCTGGATAAATCACACCCTATTTCAGAGGGGGTTTTTGTATTGTGTATCAGCAATAATGTGCTGTATTTTTCAAGGGTGCAATGTCTTTACATGAAATACCTGCAAAGCCGTTGCCCTGTTTTCAATCTTATCTTTCAAGCTGAGGTTGGTGGACACCTTCTCCAAGAGTTTCCGATGAAGTGGATCTGTTGTTAAGACTTCACTCAGCATAATATCATACTGGCTGAGCAATTTAAACTTGGATCTTCTAAAAGAGGCCGCCAAACCCTCATGCTATCTTCTTTGACTCTGAAAACCCCATCCAACCCAAACGCATCCAATGCTGGACCCAAGCTATCTGTGAAAACCCCCTTATCAACCTCCTGAAGGTAAATGATGTCTGCATTGTATCCAGAAAGCTCCTTCTTGATAAGATTTTGCCTTTAGTACAACTCCAGGGCTTATGGAGCACAATAGGGGTACAGGACCGTTTTGGACAGATCTGTTTGGGCATAGATGTCAGCTAGGATGTTATAGGACACAACCCTCACTGAAGACCCATCTGTGATCTTCTGAGTGTACATAGGCCTGTTATCAAAGGTGCACGTCCCTGGAGCAGCTTCAACTGTGCTTGAAGACACCAGTTCCTTGGGTTCCCCACATCTAGATCCATTCCCGGGTGTGCATTTCAGCATCACCCTCAACCCAATGTCCATATTAGATGGTGTGAACACACGTTCATGCCCTGCCTCTCCAACAGTCCAGATCTCCACTCGTATGCAGATTAAGGGCATTTTCCTTGAATCATCTAAACTCACAGTCCATCATCTCTCCAAACTCCATCTCCAGCTTTCGACAGACGGAAAAGCCTGACATCAGAGATGTTGGCATCTCAGAAACAGTGAATGTTGGAGGGTTCCTCTCCACTTTATACTTATATTCCCCTACATGCAGTACAGCTCCATCCTGCCAGGCGTCTGAGTTCATGGTCTCCAAGGCCACCTGCTCTCCATTTGTGCACAGCCTGATTCCTGGTTCCTCCAGAGCTTCTCCGGTGGCTTTATTGTGCTTGGATTTCTTCTTTTTGCATTGGGCCTTGATGATGCTGTTGGATATTCATTCGGACTAGAACTTTCTCCAGCGGTTCTGTTTGCTCTCTCAGCATGTGTTTTTTGCTGCCATCCATCCATACTGAGTGAAATGGTCATGTCATGTGTTGTCATGAGGGGTCGACCCACTCCATATAAATTTAAACAGTTTTTAAGGGGTTTCTGATATGACTTTTCATCTTATGTGAGAGTACATCAATTTTCAACATCTTTTCTAAAAAATGCTATTCATGTCACCATGTGTAAAACATTTTTAATTAGCAAAAACTTACTTCATGCACCTATAAATTACATTAAAGATTGCCGCTAGATGGAACTCTTTCATTAGCTTTCTTGCTAACAGACTTGTGTTTTATCATTAGATATGTCACTCATCTCAAAACGCACTCTTATAAACCACTTTCTTTGACATTGCATTTATACATTGTAAGAAATATTTATAATATCTCACTTTAGTCAATATTACAGCTGAGTAAATTGTCATAGACTTTCAAATTTTGTTGCACATATTGCACTAATTATTGTCTATTTTGTTTATGTAAATATACTGTTTGTTTACATATTCATCCCTTTAAAATATTTTGTAACATGCATGGCGTGTGATGTCTGTTTATTTTTTCTGGAGTTTGCTGAAATTACAATAGCTATAGGCCCACTAACATTTGATAAATGTGCTTTGATTAAACTCAACCTAATTTCATACGACTTTGCTAAATGCATTTTTTATCAACAGCATCTTATGCAAAATTCAAACTTTCTGTTATTGCTCAAACAAATCAGACAATTTTGAAACTTTTTGTATTGTGCTGCTGATTTTATTGAACTCAACAGAAACTGAGAAGACAATAATCATCATCAAACATTAATAGTACATCATAGCCCATTTCACAACGCTCCATTTTATCTGAATAAATGTCTGCTGAACAAAGTTAAGCTATTAATATGTTCCCAAATACACGTGTACATGACAAAATAACATTTTCCCTTACTTTAGCACAGTATGGTTATTAACAATATACAGTACATGGAACAATGCAAATCAGATTATTTGGTTCTGAAATGTCTCTAGCCAATGGCATGCTGCATATTCACTAACAAACATCATGTTGGTGCAAATGTTGTTTCGCTTCAATAGTTGTTGATTTAAAAACTCAAGTTGTGATAGGAAGTTGGCGTCCTCACCATACAGCCAAAGCGTACACAAGAGACTGAAAAAATAAATCAAATAAGAAGTTACAAAACCATCAACGTACAATCTACACAAAAATGCCATAACATGATCATTTTAAAAATACATCTTTTGAAAAGAACATTAGTAATGAATAAAATCGATTCCTCGCTTTTTGGAATAAAGTTTTTAAAAAGAATACTTTGTATTTGCTGTTTTGAAACCAATACTTCAGTGTTTTATTACTCATTCGAGTTTTACGTTTAATAGGTACCTTTTAATCAAAGGGGAAGTTTATTCTTTTAAGTTATACAACATTTTCGGATTACATTTTTACTGTGCTAAACACTTGATCGGAAGACATTTGTAAAATTTTGCTAATAAAAATTATATTACATCATAATGGTTTATTCACAGTTTGAAACTTTAAAGTCAACATGAAATCCAAACTGACCATATTCATTTCTTAATGCATGTTTCTGGCCTTATTGTGAATTATTCATCGGTGTGTTATAGCAAAAAACAAAAAGGATGGTCTTCGTAATCATTCATCAAAATCCCTTCTAACCACCTGCCATACAGAGACCACTTTTTCACCATCCAATGACTTCCTGATGGATGTTATTAAGTCTCGCCGCGCTACACAAAACATTATGGAATTCAATTTTATGGTCACGTTATGGAAGTTTCATGTTGACTTTAAAGAAGCATCAATATTAGTTAAAACTGGTCATGATCAGTCCAACAGAAGCTTCGACAGACAATGCAAATGCTAAATATTGGTTACTGTGCTATTTCAAACTCCTTCCACTGTCCCACCACAATGATGTCACTGCCGTGGTGCAGTCAGTCCCAAACAGCCCTGTGTCCCACGTGCAGATGGGAGTCTGTCATTGGATGCCAGTGTTTTTAGAGCTCACAGTCAGGGAACTGTCCATCTCGTGACCTGTGAAGGGACCCTAGAGGTTGTTCTTCTCTGTGCACTCGGCTTCTGTGCTGCGAGGGAAGTATACGGTGGTCTTGTGCTCATCGTAACGGTCGATGTGTTTTAGGTGGACCACCATGTGCAGCGCGTACGCCAGCACCAGCAGCAGGATCAGAGACGTGATCAGACCCATCAGGATTGCAGGAGTGAAGAAGGTCGCACAGTCACTGGCCGACGCAAACTTACTGGACTGAACGTTGAACGCCTGAATCTGTCAGGAAGAGACATGAGACAGACATCTGATTGGTAAGCTGAGTTTTTTTGTTTACAAATGTTCTGGGTTAATTTGGCATGCAAGTAAAAATATCTGTTATTAATACTTATATGTATATTGCTTATTTTCTATCTATCTATCTATCTATCTATCTATCTATCTGTCTGTCTATCTATCTGTCTATCTATCTATCTATCTATCTGTCTGTCTGTCTGTCTGTCTATCTATCTATCTCTGTCTATCTACCTATTTGTCTGT